>OV651824.1:7964351-8261851 GCA_927349885.1 Psylliodes chrysocephalus | reverse complement strand
TATTGTAGCTTTATGTGTGAGTTTTTTGAGATGTTGATTCAACGTCAGCCTTTGATCAAATATGACTCCGAGGTATTTGGCTTCTGTGACGAATGGGATAATTGTGCTGTTTAGTACTAGTGGTCTTAGACCTGTAAGTACCCGTTTTTTTGTGAATGGTACAACTGTTGTTTTTTGTGCGTTGATGGACAATTGTTCCTTTTTGCACCAGTTGTTTACTATGTTTAGAGCTGTTTGAGATCGCTCCGAAACTGTACCTGCAAATCGCCCCCTGACGATAATTGCTAGGTCGTCTGCGTATCCTAGGCACTGGTAGCCTTCTTTAGACAATATTTTGAGTAAGTCGTCCACAAGAACTGACCACAGCATTGGAGATAGTATTCCTCCTTGTGGGCAGCCCCGTGTAACTTTTGCCTGTATGGTTGCCTTTCCTAGAGTGGATAAAATAATCCTGTTCTCTAGACAGGCAGTGATCCATTGGCATATTGTTACTGGGACGTTTCTCCCTTCTAGAGCCTTGGTTATTGACCTGGTTGAGGCATTGTTGAAAGCTTCTTCAATATCTAAGAAAGTGGCTATTGCGATTTCTTTGTCATCTATTGACTTTGAAAGCAGCCTGTTTAGATCGTCCAGCGCTAGGTTAGTTGACTTTCCTGGCTGGTATGCATATTGGTTGGGATGGAGCGGATTTATTTTTAGTATATCGTCCCTGATATACCTATCTATTAATCTTTTTAGTGTTTTAAGTAGGAAAGAGGATAGGCTTATGGGGCGATATGACTTTGGCGTTTGATCTGTGACCCTTTGGCAAGGTAGACTACTTTCGCCTTTTGCCATATTGCTGGAATATATCTCCAGGCAATACATATTTTGAAGATTTTGCATAAATGTGGCATCTTTTCCCTTCTGGAGCAGAATTGGATATATTTCATCCGGCCCCGGGGATTTGTATGCCTTAAATTTGTTGATAGCACAACTAATCCTGTGTGGTCTTGTAATCTCGGAGGCCAGCTTCCAGTCTATTGGAGTTGGTCTGATCCCCTTGTGACTGTAGCTCTCTCGGTCTCCTGAGTCTAGTCCTGTTAGGATAGTTGAGGCCGGAAAGTTAGTATCTACAGACTTTCCTCTAGTGTCGTGGTGTAGGTATCATCTTTTTTTTTTGAGGAATCCCACTTGACTAGATGTACTGTCTTTGGCTATAACTCTATGGATTCTAGCGCTGGCGGTGGTCTCTGAGACCTCTTCGCAGAACTTCCTCCATGAGTTTCTTTTAGCCTTGCATACTTCCTTGTTATACTCTGTGAGCTTATTTTTATAAGTAGTCGAGTCTTGTGTGGATTTGGCTATGTTGAATAGCCTTCGCACCTCGCCTCTCAGGCTATCTAGGTGTTTATTCCACCAGACTGTTTTTCTCGTTTGGCATCTCTGTTTTTCGGGACAGTTTTCTTGGTAGGCATCAGTAATTGCCTTGTTTACCAAGTCTACTGTCCTTTCGAGTGTTTTTGTTTCTCGTACATTGGTGGTTTCCTCCTTTATTGACAATAGGTGCGTTTTAAATCATCCTCTTCTACTTCTGAAGGGTCGATTTTGTCGTTTTAATCTGTCAAATTAAAACGAAAAAAATCGACAAATTCCGAAGCAGAAGCGAATGATTAAAACACATCTAATGAATTTTCGATCTCACAGAACTAACAATTTATCAAAAATCAGTTTACATATTACAGAAACACCAACTTTTCAAATCGAAAGTTTTATTTCATTTTTAATTTAATTTAACTATAATACAATATTTTTTCTCAAATCTTTGGAAAGTTGCGATGATAGTGTATAGGTACGTAAACGACGAAGTAAATGGTAGAAAGTATACACTGCTAGTGGATACTGCAGAAACCAGAACCATTATACGACCAACAACAAACATAAATAACCGCAAGAGACTTTAATCAACAAGATTGCGACTGCGGACTGCTGCAGGTGAAAGTGTCAACATTCAATGGAGAAATCCAGGTTCAATCAGGAATTGGTACAAAAACGTTCACTCATACTGTTATTGTGGCTAATTTCGAAGAAAATGTTATACTTGATATGGATGTAATGAACAGAGAGATCAAAGTTGGCGCCGAATAGTTATTCCTTTGTCCATATGGCAACAGTATCGTGCCAGTAGCTGTACAGGAGGATACGGTGATACCTGGTAGAAGTGAGACCGTTATAGTATTACGGCTTCAAGAAACTATGGAAGAGGGAATATCTGTCTAAATGAAACCTTGGAACAGCGATGAAGATGTTGGTGGAGGAATTCTGATCGGAATGGGGTTGGTCACGACTGCTAAAGACATTCCAGTACGTCTTATAAACGTTAATGGTCACCTAATTACCATCCATAATTCGTCTGAGAAATCTACTGATAATTCCAACAACAAATTCGAAAAAATAATTACAATTGCTAGTCAATCTCTGCCTCAATTGGAGAAAAAGAAAATAAAATAATTTCTTGGACAGTATCGTGACATTTTTTGTACCAAAATGAGGAAAAACAGAAAGAACTTCTGGTGTAAAACATAAAATTGACACTGGTGACACCAGGCCAATTCGTCAATCACCAAAGGCAAGTAGAGAGGAAGCTCAAAAAATTTGTTCGGGAAATGGAGGAAGACCTTTTACAAGCCCATGGGTCTCTCCGGTAGTCTTGGTCCAGAAAAAAGATGGAACAACGAGGTTCTGTGTGGATTACCGTCAGTTGAACAATGTTAACAAGGAAGATAGTTATCCTTTTCCTCGAAATGACGATACCTTGGAGGAGACGCTTTAGATGTCCTTCAGACTATACCTGTGGAAGAGACAGATGATTTTGAACAAATTATAAAGAGACTAAATATGGCCACGAACGGAAACGAGACGAGACCCTTGAAGAATATGAAGTAGATATTGCCAATTTGGTGCGATTTGCCTATACCCATCTCTCCAGAAAACATGATGGAATGTTTGGCAATCCAAGCATCCGTGACCACGAAATGCAAAAAACGCTCGTTACAAAACATTGGTGACAGAAGTCGGTATTTTGTAAATTCATAGTGATTAAAAAATATCTAAAGAAACTGGGTGATTTGAAAGTGGCTGAGTTGCGTCGAAAACTAGAGGATCGTGACCTGCGGAGACGACTGGGAAGAAAGCAGAGCTGGCAGAGTGGCTTAAAGACGCACTAGAAAGCGAAGGTTTCGATCCGGAAACGTTTCTATTTTCGGATGATGCATCTACAATTTCTTCTTTGGAATTTTATTTCTTGTGAAGGCGAAAATCCTTCATGGACACTACCTGTACATATTAGTATGGGACTTTTGAATGGTCTACCCACTAAAAACACTTCCTTGCTCTAAGTATCTTTTCCTGGGACCACTTTGTGCATTTCATTGAAAGGAGGAAGCAAGTGTTTGATATTCCATTTTTTTACCATATTTTTCTTTTACTATTGATCTCTTTCTCGATGTATAATGTCTTTTTCTTTTGAGTATTTCAGTGGTATATTTTTGTACTGCTTCCTATATCAATGTATTCTCTAACATTTTGAGTATTATGTTCTCAGGATTTACTTGTCCAGTTACATTTTCCATCCTTAGTCTCTGTGCCATCTACTACATATAAAAATTGTATATACTGTGTCCTCCTCCTCACTACAGTAGATGCATGTCTGACTATCAATTACATGAGTTCTTTTTCTTTTTCACCAGTCAACATTTGTGTCAGTTCCCCATGCTCCCTATTAATCCATATGCCGACCTTAGGTATGAGCTGTTTAGTCCAGGCTCCTGCTTTACCTTCTTTAGAACGTCAAATGTCTTCTATAAAAACTGAAGTTACAACGTGTTTCTTCTAAAATAAACAAACGTTACAATATAGTTTCCAACGTTACTGTTAATTTTTTTTTGTGGTATGGCATATAGGGTGTGTTAAGTGAGCGGTCGGACCGGTCGAAACTGTCTAGCGAAAAAGAAAACCGCCCAAAATGGCGAGTCATGACTAATCAGCTAATCGGTCGGAGTCAGTCAGAACGGTCGAGAAATTGAGTTTGACTTGGTTAGTCAAAAATGTCTAGTGAATGGCCAACTGTCAATTCATGTTTTTATTTCATTTAAACATACAAGACATTAATAGTTATGGATAAACTAATGTTGTTGAAAACCAATTTAATACATGAAACGGGAAAAACCAAATATTATTACGGAATTAGTCACCAGTTACTCTAAAATAGGAGGAAAAGCTACACTAACAAGAATCTTTCCTATTCAAGATGCTGATACTTAAACTTACTCTTTCAAAAGAATTATATTTATTAATGAAATTTCATCATCAGTTTGAAAAGCCAGTTGACAAATAGCCATAATAAGTTTATTTCGTTTTCTGCTGTTCATATTATTTTTTTAAATGCCTTCTAATTGAGTTTACCGCATTCTTTAAAACTGTCAATGTGTCGAGGGACGAAGGACTCACAAAACACAGGAGACAGGAGGGACTGACTGGTCTTGTAAGTTTCGGTTAGCTAATCGTGAATTTTACAAATTAGGACTAGACAGTTTCGACTACATCGCTTAGTGAGCTGTCTGACCATACCAGTCAAGTTGACCGTTGACTTAACGCAGCCTTAAGTATTTAACGTAATAAAGAACATAATATGAAGGACCGTATTCCATCACCAACGAACGTACCTTTTTGCTGTGTTGCCGTTAACAGTGATTAGTGACGTCAAATATGAAATTACAGCAAAATATATGATATTTTCAGATATAACAATAGAAATAAAATAGGAGAGATTGTACAGATCCCTATCAACATCTTGGTTAAGTTTTACACAAACATTTTGTACAGTACAAAACCATTTATTGTTATTGCATCACATAACTAATTCATCTATTTCTCCTCGAAATTATATTTATCATCTTTTCCTATGAATATAGATACATCCATTGTTGTAATTTATCGCATATTCAGATTTAATTTGTATTTACCCTTCAAACTGCGTTTGTAGTACATAACTGTATACCTAACGTTACAAAATCTACAAACCTAAAAAAATACCAAAAATAATTAAGGCTAACCGAACTGTAAATGAGTCGAGGGTAGACCATATTAATCAGTCCCGATAGTTGTGCAAAATGCTTCACTTTATTCTACATAAACTTAACCTCAAATTAAACAACTATCCAAATTATAAAATATTGTCACTTGTTGTAAACAATAACTTTTTTTTAATAGTGAATTGTGAATTGTAGATATCATACCCAAAAATTCAGACAATATTAAAGAAATTTTTATAATGTCATCAAAAGGTACATTCTGTATAGATTGGTTTTCAAATAATATAAAAAATAACACTCTTTTAAACATATTTTAAAACTAAACTGTTCATATTTGGAAGAAATGGAAATTACGTAAACATCAGATACCTATTTCATTTATTATGCGGGTACGAACCTGCTTACCAATTTCAAACAAATACATACTTTCTATCATTCTGTAGATTTCATTATTTTCACTAATTCAAATCGATAGTTTTATCAATTTTCTGATATAGGAGATAAGGAACTACTTTATAAACGTATGGAACATGAAGGTAAAAGGTAACATGATGAAAATACCTAGAAAATGTATCTCCATCACTCTTTATTTAGTTTACACTGCTTCCAAATATATCTAATTTTAATAAATAACATTAACACATTAATAACCTCTTTTTTAAAATAACAACTAAATATTTGTTCAAACACCTGCTGAAATTTTTCCAGAACTATTTTTGTGGCTTATCAAATTTAAATCTAACTTACCTAATTAAACTCTCATAGGCCTTGTTTTTTCACTAATCTAACTAGTTATAATTTTTTTTTTGAGAATATTTAACAATTCCTGTTGTTGAATAAAAAATTATTGTTGATTGCAAGTTATAATGATTATGCAAAAAAAGAGGATTTAATTTCAGCAATTTTTGAATGAAGAAACTAAAATATACTTTAGAGGCAGCATAGTATTTAGAATTGCATTTTTATGCATGGCTTTTTTTATAATTGTAGTTTATTAATACTTATTTTACGGCAAAACAACATTAATATACTAAATTTAAAAATCTTATTATTATAATATATATCCTGATTGTTGTTATTATTATTATTATTTAATGAATTGGCCTATTGATCAATTTCGTCTTTAGTTTTATTTGTTTAGTAATACACTTCCCAAATAGATTCTAAAGCGTGGTTCACACGGCGCTGTATTTGACGCTACGCTGCGATATCTTGTATCCTCTCTTCTCGGCTGTCACATTCTTCAAACTGATTTTCTTAACAATTTAAAATGTTTTGTTCTTTCTATAACATCGCCAGTGGATTTTGGAGTCAACATATTGCCTTTTTCGAAATTTGTTCGTAGTAGGTACCTACAGTCAGCGCAACCGAAATGTGAACGTTCTTTGATTGTCATGGGATTTTTTAGGGAAATTCATTTCCGTAAGTCTGGCTTTGGTCAGTGGTGTTACAAAATAAGGGGAAAATATTGAGAAAATAAAAAATAAAAAATAAAAAATATAAAATTTCAAAAAAGTTTACTACAAAAAAATAACATTTGAACATATAAAACTACAAAAACGATGATTTATTACAATAGAAAGTCAAAGGCTACAGGAAAATCTACCTTTCCGTTATCCTAGAATTTCCCATTGCCCATGTGGTTACTCGGTCCAAAACTAACCGCTCTGCATGACCTTCCTGAAAAATCGATTAAATTATGGACGCGGTTACCTGAAAATGGTGACTCAAATGTCAATTCACTAACCGTTATATTTTTACGGTTAGCATAAGGTTACCATTAAGTCGAAATGTCAATCTGTCACAAAAAAGACGTAAATCTCGGCCGTAGTCCAAATTTAACCAAGTTTAGTTTTTTTCAGGAACCGCTGTCAAAAAATCCTGATTCCTTGCGGTTAATAGTCGGTTAATAACGAACCATACCCTTAATCACCTATGTATAAATGTAACGTTAGTTCTTACTAGAAGATGTAAATACTTTGTAGCATACGCACCAGCGCCAGCGGTGGAGGGAGCGCTCGATGATGATGTGTTCAAAAAGACAATATAGAAAATAATAGTAGAAAAAGTTTGCTATCTTGGTAGCGGTGGAAATCATTTACGTTTGAAAAATAAAATTGGCATTTTATATTATACCCTTCACAGTTTAACAGACCCTCTTAACCCCACTTTTCAATCAGATTTTTTCGAAATCAATAGGCTTCATTACCTTATAAAGCTTGATTTTTCCTGAATATTTTAATTTGATATCGTTTTTGTTTCAATATTTCAACCCCCCTTATCTCCCTATTTTTATTTATTTATTAATTCCCTTATAGAGCTTGATTTTTACTAAACATTTCATGTTGATATTGCTTTTGGTTTTCTAATTCTATTTTTTTTTTTTTTATTTCGAACCCCCTTAACTCCCCATTTTTATTCAATTTTTTTTTGAGAATCAGTAGACTTCATCTCCATATAGAGCTGATATATGAGTTTTTTTTTAATTTAAACCCCCCTTAAACCTTCTAGTTGATATTATTTTTCATTTTTGAGTTTTTTTTAATATTATTTTAACCCCGCCTTAACCCCGTTTAATTTATTTAGATTCTTTTCAAAATCAATAGGCTTCATCTTTTTATAAAGCCTAATTTTGACCAAAAATTTCATGTTGATATCACTTTTCGTTTATGATTTATGATTTATGATTTGATTTTTTTCATTATTTTAACCCCCCATTTTTAAGCAGATTTTTTTCGAAATAAATAGTCTTTGTCCCATTATAGAGCTTGATTTTGCTAAAAACTTCAATTTGATATAATTTTTCGTTTTTATGTTAGGATTTTTTTTTATATTTCAACCCCCCTTAACCCCCCATTTTTATTTAGATTTTTCAAATTTTATAAGCTTCGTCCCTCTATAAAGTTTGATTTTCACTGAAATTTTCAAGTTAATTTAATTTTTCGTTTTTAACTTGCGGACAAAAAACGTGAAATTGGACGGACGGAGTGAACTTATAATACTCTTCACGGACTAACTACTACGTAAGGAGTATAATATATTTTATTTATATAAGGCACATTTTTTCGGTTATAGAATAATATTTTATCGCTAACCGTCAATAAATCCATGCATTACAATAGCGATTTGCGGAAATAAATAAACACTTTATCTCACTATTAAAAACAAATATTTTATCTGCCGCTAATATTTATCAACCGTCTGACAGAAATAGTTTGTAACCGATTCGTTTTGTATTCGCTTTTATTTTTCTGTTTGTTTACTTTGTCATACTAAAATGTGATGTTATAATATCTCTTTTTTTATTAATTATAATTAATTACGAATGGCAATAAAAGTTTGTATGGAAAAAGTCAACAAAATGTCTTTATCGAAATCGCCTGTTACTCGCCTCGCTCGCTTCGCTTGCTCGGCTCATATCTCAAATTATAGTATAAATAATCAAAGTATGTGGTATAAATAAAAGAAGAGTGCAGTAAAAGTAGGGATATAACGTCACATTCCATAGGCGTACTTTGCAAAATAAGTTTTTATAGAAATAAACCTTGTGCTTCTAATAAAATTGTTTCACTTTAACATTGAACGAATTAAATTGAACCAATAAAAAACAAGGATTATATGTTGTTAATGGGATTAAACTTTTTTTAATCTCTTGGCATTAAATGCAGTACCTAAAATCAAAGATTGAAAAAAATAAAAGTCACTGGCTTCACTATAACTACTGGTATTATAACCATTGTCTTTTCTGAGGTTTATTATTATAGGGTCTATTAAATTTTCCATTGCTCTGTTCACTTTCTAAAATGAATTTTCCACCTTTTAACGTGAACAATGCATTTTCTCCATTTACATCTTAAACTGCATTCAAAAACAAATTTCGCACATCAGGTAATTTAAATGTTGTATTGTTTCGAGAAACATAACCTTTTAATTGTGACCAGATCAGTTCAATGGGCATTTAACTCTGCGTTAATAAACTATTTGACAAAAATTTAACGGTGCTTCCAATGTGGGTTATTATTAAACGATTTCCTTTTCCCGTTGGATTTTTTAATCCACAAGAGACCTCTTCCATAAAGGCTTGTTTTTTAGTTTTGATGGAGGTATCTTGCCAAATTTTTGTTATTGTATGTCCAGCATCAAACCACGTTTCATCTAAATAAAATACCTGTCTATGCTGATTCCTTGCGCACGCTATTTTTCTTAAAGAATCATGTCTACACGCAAATATGCCGTCTTCCTCTGTTAAAAAGCTGTTTCTGTCACGTTTTTTGTAACAAAAATTTAATTCATGTAATATTTTCTACACATGAAAATATGGATATGTTTGGAAGAATGGTGCTATTTTCTATTTCTGAGTGTAATTTTTTTTAAGAATTTCATTTCGAAAAAAAATAATGTACCATTTGCCTTATTTCAATAAAGATCTTGTTCCCTCCTGGAGGCGTTTTCGGATGTGAGACTTCTCCAATAACTCCGTATCTTCTTTAATGTTATGTGGTGGGCCAGAAAGACGTCACTTAATCCGAACGGCATGGTTAGCGCGGCACCAGTAGTGGGGGTGACTAGCTCGGTAGTTCGGAAATTCAGTC
Source organism: Psylliodes chrysocephalus (assembly GCA_927349885.1). Taxonomy (NCBI): domain Eukaryota; kingdom Metazoa; phylum Arthropoda; class Insecta; order Coleoptera; family Chrysomelidae; genus Psylliodes; species Psylliodes chrysocephalus. Next base: position 8,252,187 of record OV651824.1, on the reverse strand, counting down.
GCAATACTCGCAATGGAGTGTTTCTCCGGTGAGCAGCGTGCGTTCTGCGTAAAGCATTATTACAAAAATGGCGACTCGTGTACCATTGTGCGGCGTTTATTTCGTGCCAAGTACGGATTGCATGACTTAAATCCGTGTCCCAGTGAAAGTGTGATCAGATCGTGGGTCAGAAAGTTCAAGGCTACGGGTTCCACACTCAATCAGAAACCTGCGTGATGCCCAAGGGCAATACACACAGAGGAAACAGACTTCCATACGACGTGATCCCCGATTATCAACCCGAAAGAGATCAGCTGAGCTTGCCATATCCAGAACATTCCTGCATTGAATTTTGGTAAAAGACCTAAAACTGCATCCATACAAAATGCAATTAGTGTTGGAGTTAAAATGACCATAACCTACGACGTATTTTTGCCCAAACAATATTCTGTTTTCGGACGAAGCTTGTTTTCACTTAAATGGGCATGTCAACAAACAGAACTATCGCTATTGGGCAGCAGAGAATTCTAAATGAAAACATCAAAAACCACTGCATTCGCCCAAAGTTACAGATTGGGCGGCTAATTTGGCACAAGGAATCATAGGTCCCTATTTCTTTGAGGATAAGCGAGGCCAGACTGTAACAGTAAATTCTGACCATTACACAACAATATTGTACGAATTTTTCTTCCCGCAACTCCATCAATTTGAACCATTTAATGTGTGGAAATGGTTTCAACAAGATGGCGCGACATGCCATACGTCTAATAAGTCAATGGCGGTCGTAAACGAGATGTTTGAAGGTAAACTGATATCGCACCGAGGGGGTATTCCTTGGCTTTCCAGAAGTCCAGACTTGACACCTTGTGACTCCTTCCTCTGGGGATACTTGAAGAGTTGCGTTTATACCAATAGGCCACGCAGGGTAGATCAGTTAAAGGAGAATATTCGTGAGAAAATGACTGCTATTCCACGCGAAATGTGTTTTCTCACATTTGGTGTTCAGATTCGAAGAGTGCTTACGTCGAGATGGTGCACATCTGGATGATGCTATTTTAAAAAAATAATTTCCCATCTGTGTATTTTAATTTAAATATACACTCGTAATTATATTATTTTTTATTAATTTTTCACGATTTTTAATATCCGCTCAACTTAATGGCTCACCCATTATATTGTCCGCTTAGATACTCCAGTATAGGTCTGACATTTAGTGGCTATTTCATCCACAGAAAGGGGATGAAATGAAATTGACAAAGTCTTTTCGAAAGTTATTTAGTACATTATATAAAGTACCCAAAAAACGTCCCTGGTGTGGCTAAGCCGCTGTTCGCTCTCTAGATCCATATTTTGGGTAGGTCAATCCCATTCTCTTAGATAATGCTCTTTACAATGTCTCTCCATTTTTCCCTATCCTGTACTTTTTCTTACCAATTATTCACTCCTGCCTTGCGTAGAGCATCTTTCACTTCCTGTTAATGCCTTGTGTCCACTAGGTCATTTATGCGTACTTGTATTGCAATATTTTCTAATGCACTCGCTTTTTTTATATAACTGTGAAATTATAATAAATACTAATACAAAATTCCGAATCAATTAAAGTACATACGATACGGCTATGAATAAATAGTCTGACTTATCTGTCAAAATAAAAGGTTTATGACAGTTAAAACTATGAGAACATAATTAAATCTAAATGAAAACTTTTATTAGGCCGACCAGATGTAATAAAATCTTCATTTTAACTACAAATAAGCATTGAAGGATGAGGTATAAATAAAATATCTACCTCTTGAACCTATACTACGTTCTGCAAATTACATTACTGTTCTACTTTCTTCTTAAGACTATCATAGGGATGATCAATAACGGGATAGGTCTATTTAACGAAAATTGGTTTAAGGAGGTCCTTTCGCCACCAATGTTAAATAAAAAACATTAGATTATGACTAAAATTAATTTTTTTCTAATAGTAGATGTCCTTATTTATCTAATAGTGAACTTTTAACTATACCTTACCGTGCAAATTTTTGAGAAAATTTTTTTTTTAAAAATGTGTGTGTTTGTACAGTGTCTTATGAGAAAGTAAGACTTCAACAACAATTTTCGAATTATAATTAATTTTACTATTATTTATTGATTAGATGGAGCAGAAAAAAACTAAAAATAAGGTTTTTGAAATATTTAGGTTTTGTTTTTTACAATAAAATATATAGGTTACCGTGGAATTTATTGAGAAATTATTATTAAAAAATCACAAAAAATTTTCAACTAGGTTACTTGAAAATTTTTTGTGATTTTTTAATATTAATTTCTCAATAAGTTCCACGGTTTACTATATATATTTTATTGTATAAAACAAAATCTAAATATTTCAAAAACCTTATTTTTAGTTTTTTTCTACTCCATCTAATCAATAAATAATAGTATAATTCGAGAATTGTTGTTGAGGACTTACTTTCTCGTGAGGCACTGTACAAATACTCACATTAAAAAAAAAAAATTCTCAAAAATTTGCAAGGTAAGGTATAGTTAAAAGTTCAGTATTAGATAAATAAGGACTTCAACTATTAGAAAAAAATTAATTTTAGTCATAATCTAATAACTTTTTTTTTAACATTTGAGGCGAGAGGTGTGGCGAAAGGACCTCCTTAAGTGACGAGGGTACTGAACTAAATGTCATTAATGTCATATTTTACCTTAGGAAACTCTGACAAGATCAACAAATATTGCGAATACCTTTTAGATAAGGGAAGGCCTCTAATGAAAATGAAGACAATGCTCTCCTCGAAATTTTACAGTTTTAGCAAGAATAGTTTTATTAATATTTTATTACAAAACCATTGGCGCCACAACACTTTCCAATCTTATTTACATGGACAAAATTAAATGTCGCATGTCACGGGAATCTATGAGCTCTTCCCAAGCATTTTCAATAAATTACCATAGTTAACCGGAGTTTCCCGGCTAAAGTCTCTGATATATATTTTTGATTATGAAGCTCCAATGGGGCTCAGGTCAGAACCTTTTTGCTGGCCATGGCAAAACATTTATGTTAGGCATGTTGCAACTAGTCACTGACACTAGGATTCTGCGCAGTATATAATTTGGCGGTCCCAATAATCTACTGCTCATATTGGAACGTCTTTTAATATCACGTTGTTCCAAAATTCCTCCCTATGAATTGAAAATTCATTTGCCAACTGGGCTCTCCTGCACTTATATTCTGCAGTTAAGAAACCTTTGCGGGCAGCAGAGAAGTTTTTTAAGCCAGCTTGTTTTAAACTCATTTGGGCTGTTTTGAAGATCCTAAATATTTCTTTTCGTGCTTTCACAGCAGTTCTAAACGGAATTGACGAATATATTAATTTTTATTAAATACCTTTCCTACACCTTGTCTAAAAGGTCTTCGATGCAACTTTTACTGATATGTAATCCAGCAGCCACTTTACTTCAACACCAATTTTCTTCCAATTTTGCTATAGCCCTCGACTTTTGATCCTCAGTTTAATGTTGCGGCCTTTTTGAAATTGTATTTGACAATTTTTAAGAGCTGTCTAATTTGAATGCGACTAATGGCTATGATGCAAAGTTTAAATCGCACCATTAAATTTTGACGTTCACATTTCGGTTTCAACTGTATTATAAATTGTATGCAATAATTTGTCTATAATCGTGTACAATACATTGTTGTGGGACTAATTCCAGCCATACACTGTCGATTTAGCCTTTTTTTAGGAGATTGATGTTTCTTATCAATTTTCAAGTGCTTTATTTATTATTTCTGCTGTTAGGCAAATTTTTTGGAATATACCTAAACGCCGCGCCGTTCTAGAAAGTGGAAAATAGAGAATGGTTATCAGTACTTCTAGATGCAGAATTTTTCTGCCTGAATACCTCAAAATATCCGTGAAAAATGTTGTTGCAATGAACATCCGCCAAATTCATGAAAAATTGTTAATTAGCTATAGGTTTGTATTGCAGCCTTTTTCGTTTACTAGGGTAAACATTGCTCATTTGTCGAATAACTTCCACTCTAGCGAATTTCCAGTCAAGTATCCTTTGCTTTAAAAATCCATTTTTAGATATTGATAACCTACTTTCAATTATGAAATTATGAATTTATGAGGTGTTTGTTTCTTTTTATGCTCACCCAAATGATAATTATATAGAAAGGCAAAATAAAAAATGCCTCATTGCTATCACAAAGGGTTTTATTCATTACGTCCGTATGACAATGAAATGGCTATACAAAGGTCCCTTAAAAAGTTGGCTGACTTTCAATTAGATGTTTCATATATTTGTATAGTATATAATATACAGAGCGAATCCTAATTTGATACTTTTAAACTGTGTATAAAGTTATTAAAATAAACAACTTTTTCAAAAAAAAAACTCAAACATAATAAACTTAATATAATTTATTCTAAAATGTATCCCTATTTAACTATATTACTTTTGTCGAAAAATGTTCATTACATTCATGCGTTGTAAGAATCATTAAAAAAATTAACATTCACCCGCGCACTTATCCAATAACAAGTTCTCGATAACATTATTATGTAAAATATATTCTTCTAAACGCACCTAATTTTCAGTTTATCATACTAGACATATAAATACACTATTAACCTCCTAACAGAAATCAGGCCACTGCATTACAATTTTCGTGATTTATATTCGTTAGAAAAAGCGAAAAAACAGAAGACAGAAGACATACTTATTAATTCGTTTAATTTTTCTATTGCACATGTTCAGGCCCGGATTAAAATTTATTAATTCTTTATCTGTCTTATTTTTGAGTTTAAAAAAATAATTTCGAAAAAGATATTAATATTAACGACTTTTAGACACAGTAAAAAAGTATCAACTCAAGATTCGCCCTGTATTTTTGCAACTTTTTTTATATTACTCAAACTGGAAAGGCAAGTCTAGTGAGTTCTGTCTTTTAGAACTTCGTTTTATAATTGTCTAATATAAGTAGTAATATAAATCTTCTTCTATTAAGATTTAACCTATGTGTACTCTGTGTACATAAGACAACTACCTAATGAACAAATTGTAGTAATTGCACAGTGATCAAAGATTATTTATTTGCCAGTTTTAATTCCAATATTTGTAAATCTATATAGTTACTTAAAGAATCTTTTTTAATAGCCCTTGACGAAGAAATCTTGAATATTCGAAGGCTGTCTGATGGTAAATGAGCCTAACGCAGAAATTATATTTGTTATTTTTCAATTATCTCAAATTATTACAATACACTTTTCACATTGACCATATTTTATCCCGCAAAAGAATATTCCGAAACTGTGTGATAAATCTTCTACCACAATACACATTTTTTAAATATTTAAACAAATAAAAATCGCTGGGAGCCAGATCTGGACTGTAGGATAAATGGAAATTTCATCGAAGCCCATATCTCGTACAGTACGCTTCACAACTTGAGCTGTAAGTACCTACTACTTGTCCTGTGATAGGAAAATTCCCCTGAATTTATCCCTGAGTTTTTCAATAATGGCTTATCGCAAATATTGCCCGTTCATCGTTCTACCTCTAGAGAGGTAATCCACTAAAAGTATTCCTGAACTATCCCAGAATATCGTTGTCATTAGTTCTTTTCCTTTTCTTGTCCACTGCATAGACTCTTGTTTGGATTTGGGATCGTACTGACACTGATAATCCATGTTTCTTCGCTTATGGATTTAAAGGGTGAGAGAAGGCGTCCCTCTTCACTTTGAACTACAAATTTGTGAATCTCTGAATGCCGAATTTCGCAGGTGAATAAGGAGAAGGGGAACAATCGAGTAGCCCGCACGGTCACCAGACTTAATATCATACGAATTTTTCTTGTGGGGAGTACTTAAAAGTTTTTTTCACCTCCCTACGTGATATTGTACATTTGTAAACAATAATTGATGAGGAATCTGTTGTTATTCGCGCGGACCCAGAATTCCTAATAATAATCTACATTAAAAATGTTGATGTAACATTTAATCCGTCATTACTTGTGTATATGTACGTTGTTATTTTCATTTTTTTTTGGGTTTGCATATCGGTTAACTGACTTATGCCGCACACTGTATATGTACACACACAGTCAATTTTTTTTTTTGAAATTGCGCCTGTTAGACAATGGTCAATTTCCGTCGGACATTCCTTGTATAGGCAAATTGATTAAAATACCGGGTGTCTCATTATATGTTTCCATATTTTAAAGACTTGGTATCTTCCAAACCAATTAAGATATCTCGATACTAGGGTTGCCACCTGTCCTTTTAGAATGACGAGGAGGATTTTTTTTGTTACAAGGATGAGGACTTTTGTCAGCATCGTAGTCCTTTATTCACTTTTTAAAAAGGCAAGTCCTCAAAATGTGAAAAAATGTAGTGAGACAACCGGTATTTTTTATGTTATTTGTCGCTTTTTATGGCTAATTCCAAATCTTGAAAGGATCAATTTAGGAGTACTCAAAGCTTAAAAGTTGCCCTGACATTACGCCTGTTAGCCAACAACAATCTAGTTTCTGCCAGTTAGTAACATATCAAAGATGTTTTGTTACATAAGAATAGAATGTAGTTATTATTATTTTTTTTAAATAATTTTGTTCAGATACCTTAGTATTTATCACGTTAAGTTGTTTGGGGATATTTTTTGTGGTCTTTTTTTCATTATCATAAAGCTGTCAACTTCACTATAATTATTGTTACAGCCAGTCTATCATCTGATGTCACTGCATTATGGCACCACTGTAAGTATTTTAATACACAGGATATCCCTTAAATATACCGACAAACTTTTAGAGGTGATAGGAGACATCAAAATAAACTTTTATAACCCATCTCGGAAACAAAGCGTTTTTGGTTGAAAAAATATTTTGATATTCCCTACCACCCCTAAAAGTTTGTGGGTATATTTATGGGATACCTTGTATAATTCCAACTTCATTTGACACCGATACTGTATTTACGAAGTTAAATTTTTCGCGGTTTTTAATCAGCTGATTTAGTTTTAAGTAGGCAAGACATACTACAGTGTTGTCATACCAATTTATATTTATCGTAAATAAATTTTAAACCAAAAGTGAAAGTTTAATTTAAAGATATTATTTCTAGTGTTAAGTTAAGATTTGTGCTCAGCGGTTACAGCTGCTACCACGGTTACCTTTGTCACTGAAATTGAGACATTGGGAATTATATTTCTGGTTCTACTTTATTAAAATAGTAATAGACAATAAAGTAATAGATTTAATTTTAATAACTATGACAACACTGGTGCCTACTTAAACAAAAGTATGTACCCCAGCCATGTATTTTATCAAATCTGATAGAACAAATTTTAAAATGATTAAAAAATTCTAGTTTCGAGTGAGAATTAAAAAAATACCTTATTTTTTAATAGGCTTTCAATATAGGTTCCAACAACGATCAGAAACAAATCACTATACAGTATAAAATTTAGTAGTTCCAATAATTTACTGCGCAGAATCCTGACGTTAGTAACTTGTTTCTGATCGTTGTTGGGACAGGACCATTAATACATTGGTTCCGTTTGAGCAGCGAATTAAAGTAAAATAAAATAATTGAATTTATAGCGAGTAGAACCATTACTGCAGCTGGGTTTAGTCCCCTTTTATCCCCTTCTTATCCCAATATTATCGGTTCATAATTTTATTAAGAAATAGCTACACCACTCTTGAATCTCACCCTGTATAGTTTTCACTTAAAATGAACTATTTTTAATTTCCTGAGAGTAAAGTACAATGATTTAAAAATAGTAACTATTTATTCTAATAACAAACTTTGGAACCTTTGTACATATTTACAATTATTTTTTAACTAAACTAAATAAGTATATCTCATTTTTTGAATAATTTTCCTTTTAATGTGTATTAACACGAAGAACTCTTGAGAATATTAATGCCGGTTTTTGGTACTGTTATGCCTCAAAACAATAATTGCTTGATGCTTGATACAACAGCGTTTTTTGCATAAAAATGTAAATTTCTTGAAACAAGAGAAACAATGAATGTTACATTACGTTTTATACAAGGTCTCCTGACACTGAAGGATCCCGAAAAGAAGAGCTACATTTGTAAAGTGCATATTAACGGACAAAAACTGCTATGCATGTAAATGGAAGGTATATTAAAATATATTAAAAGGAGATGATTTTTATTTATCTTACTATTACGAATTCAGCGGCTCGCCTGTCTAAGTGCCACAGGGGCCATGTGTATTACACGAACTCTAGCACTGGAGGTACCATTAAACCTCAAGCCACTGCATACATGGAGAAACGAGGTCGGTCATTCATATGCGAATCCTGGGCCCACACCCAATAAGCCAACTACATAGCACTGACCATACGAGGCTATATCACCCGTAAAACAGGATAAAATTCTAGGAATGAATACTGATATAGCCATAACTACATACACATTTGAAATAAATTTTAAATCTAATTATCTGCCCTAGAATCCTGGAATCAATAACCTCCAACATAGGCTGAATTCGTTTGGTATACAGGCGAATTGAAAAACCAAGAAAAGCACCTGGGATGGAATCTTTGTACCCAAGTCGAAAACATCGATTTCGCCGAGTCTAGGAGAATACGCAACAGTGTTTCAGGCTGAACTAATATCCATACAATACTATACAAGAGAAATAATAAATCAGCAAATAACAGGCCATATACTGATAGCCAAGCGACTCTCAAGGCAATTCTCTACCACAAATCAAATCAAGACTGGAGAAAGACTGCCTAGAAGACCTGACAGAGCCAAGTAGTCAAAACAAAGTGACCTGATCCTGTGTATCTGACCACGAAGGATATCAGGGCAATGAAAAGGCCAACGAAATAGCCCGAGAAGGTTCATATAAAGCCATGCCAGGGCTCGAACTCTTCTAAGGCATCCATCAAACAATGGATGCAAAAAGAGTCTCAAACTATCAACGATTGAGTCAGGCATTAAGGAACCGTCGGCTACGTTCACAAATGACCTCTTGATCAAAAACGACAAATCGTTAGGATAACAGTAGGTCTTCTTACCAAACATTGTCACCTAAGAAGGCACATGAGTCTCATTAATCCATCAGAAGAAGCAACATTGTGCAGATTCTGTGAAGGAGCAGAGGATACATCAATCTACGTTCTGTGCCAGTGTGAAGGCCTGATTGAGGTTACTAAAACTAGGTGAAGAAAAGCCACATGCATGAAACTGCATGTGAGAGTCAATGTTAAAGTCTAATAAAAAAGACCAAGTTAGATAGTATTCTATAAATAACGGAGTTTTCCACAATAGATAATGAAAAGGTCGTGGTGAACAAGAACAAATAATGTCCAACTCCTTTCAAATTTAATTTAATTTTTTCTACACCCGTATTATAATAATGCACTTATATGCCCATAATCTGTTTCATAATGATACCCATTATGATACAGATTTTTCATTACGATACAGATTTTTAATCAATAGAAACCTACAATTTTTCAATCAAGCATGCTGTTTGACGTTTGTCTTAGGTTCCTATGTAATTGTTTTAGTTGTCAAAATGTATTAAATTTTCGTAGATAGCTAAACTTCGATAATTATAATATTAAAATGTCCGATATCAGCGATGTAGAAAACTCCTCCACACATATCGGAGAAAGCAGAAAATATAGTAAAAAATATTTTGCCGCAAAAATCTGGAGAAATGCCAATACCCGAAGTAATACCATTAATTACAATTTTGTAGAATTTTTTATAGAAATACGAGTAATTACTGTTATTGTGTTCAATACCAATATAAATGTAATATTTATGGGTCTTCATTATTTATCGGGTGTAGAAAAAATAGCGTATGCAACTCTCATGTAATGGTTATTAGAACACTCGCATAAACCATACGAAACTCACCTTTGGCTCGTTTCGTATCCCGGTTAATGCTCGTGTATTAATAACCATCATTACATGATCGTTGCATAATATACTATACTATTACACTTAATAATGTGATAAATGTTTTCAATTTATGTTATTTCTAATGTTCGGTGAATTTGAAAGCCCTTTAATACTGACTATTTTATTGAATATTTGATGCAGTTATACTTCAATCCTGTTTGAGTGCCACTATACGGGTCTTTTGGTATATTTACCTTTCATTCTTACTAATTCGCTGATTCAAAGGTTTCCAAAATGTATACAGGGTGACTGGTAAGTGGACGTATTTCTTCAAGGAGATGAAAGTAGAGCCTATTTGCTACCGATTAAACATTATTTACCTCTATACCATTCCTAACGCTTTTCGAAATATATTTCTTTAATTCTTTGCGAAGCAAATATTTTAAATTAACGAAATTAATAAGATCCTTTTTAAGTTTCGCTTTTTAAATTATAAGCTGACACAATTATACAAAATATCAGCAGTAAACATTATTGAAATACTAATGTTAACTATAAATTATTTCGGTTTAAACTTAACTTGTCTTGCTAAGTTTCTAATAGTTCCTTTATGCTCAAAAATTTCGAAAATTTTATAGTACCTCAAACGTACAAATTATTGCTAAAAGTTCTCCATTTCATTGTCTTTAAAACAAGTCACATTATTTAAGAATTTGCTCTTTGTTTTATTATTAAATAAATAATTTTTATTTGTAATAGTAACGGTTTTATTTTCAACAAAATTAACATTTATAGCAAGAAAAAATCAAGTGTTACATTAAAAATGTTGTCAAATATTGGTGTTGAAATTTACCTCAACTAGGTACGGCCTAAACTGTTTTTGTCAAATATCTAACTACATAATTAAAATTACTAGTAAAGAAGTAGTAAAATTATTATTTTCTTCTTATAAATTTTGACATTTTTATAATAAATTGAATGTGCATTTTTTCCAATTATTCCTGAATGCACTTTCTTTCAAATAATATACTAATTTGGCACCTTATTTTTTTTCTTTTTATAATAAAACAATAATTACAAAAAAATGTATTTTCTATTTTATAAAGAAACAACATTCTTCAATTGTAATGGAAAAACTTTTTTAACATATTTAATTTATAACTCATTCTTTTTCAAAATGGCTACCTCTAGTCCTTGTAGAGACAGGAGCCCTTTTTCTTATTTCTGTCCTGGTAACTCGATTCGAAAAGTTATGTCGCAATAACTCAGCTCCATTCTGTATTCTTTCAATTTGTTCTTCACGTGTATATACCTCCGTTGCATACATGATTTGTTTTAGGTGTCCCCATACATAAAAATCCAATAAGGTTAAATCAGGGCTTCTAGTAGACCATGGTATAGGCCCACCTCTTCCAATCCATCTGTTTTCCTTATTGTTAGATAATAGTGTACAGGACATCCAGCATGCTGGAATAACATCTGTTGCCTGTTAGCTAGTAGCTCATTTAGATTGTTAGGTAAAAATTCTTCATAATTTTCACAGTTAAAGCTATTGATACCAAATTTTCTTTGGAAACTAATTTGATGCGAATTATATTCATAGTGCAAATTATGAAAATTTGTTAATTCTTCTCTACTAAATTTTGATTCACCAGTCCATAGAATGCCCGTTAAAAATGTAGCATCCTCAACATACGCATTCAGAAAAAGGCCTCGTGCTTGTATAAGGAAGAGGTAGCCATTTTGAAAATGAATTAGTTATAAATTACATTTGTTAAAGAAGTTTTTCCATTACAATTTGATAATGTTTCTTTTACTATAAAGTAGTAAATACATTTTTTTGTAATTATTGTTTTATTATAAAAAGAAAAAATAAGGTGCCAATTTAGTACATTACTTGAAAAAGAGTAAATTTAGCAATTCTTGGCAAAAAAATGCACGTTTTAATTTATTATAAAAATTTCAAAATTTCTAATAAGAAAATAATAATTTTACTACTTCTTTACTAGTAATTATTATGTAGTTGGAAAATTGACAAAAAAAGTTTAGGCCGTACCCAATTGAGGTAAATTTGAACTCCAATATTTGACAACATTTTTATTGCAACACTTGATATTAAAAACAAATCAAGTAATTTTTTCTTGCAATAAATGTGAATTTTGTTGAAAATTCCACACCTGTAATTTTGAACCAATCAAAATACGTGTTTTTGACAGATCACCATGGCAACGGAGGTATTTTAGTGGAAATTTTTTTCTCGTGGGGTACCCAACAGCGAATTATACTGGAAATTTTTTGACGTTTACAATAACAGACCATTTTTGACAGACTGGTTTTTATTTGTTCACATAATAGGTTTAGTTTTGATACATTTTAGTTACAATGCTAAGGTGTTTTCTATATTCTTCGGCCACTTCTTTTCTTTTTAATGGCGAAAATGCAGGACTTTGGATGCTTTGAATTATGTGTCTATGTCTAATAAAATATATATAATATTTAGATACTAATTTATTCACCTTTTTCCCATTCAGCACTTTGAATTTTGCGTAGTTTAGGTGCAAATATTCGTGGACAATTCGGAACAAATTTTCGTTTTTCAAGTTGAAGCCACAATCCTCTATTAATCCGAGTAAGTAAGTCATGGTGCAATGATTGATCATTACATCAGACAATTTCACGCATATTTTGCATAGCGTATGATTTTCAAATCGATTCATTTTTAAACAAATAGGTAATTTTGTTGGTTTTACTTGCTGTGCAATAATCGCAACAAAACGCGAGTTATTTAAGTTTTGAACTGTCAAAATACAATGATCACAGCCTCCTACGATTGATGCTTGCTGACGCTGGTTATGAATTTCATACCATTTTAAAGCGCTCATAACGCATGTTAATAAAAACGCAGAAAAACAATTTTCTACCACTTGTAGTTATTCAAAACTTACGTAAAATTAAAGAATATACTATTTTCTATTTTCAAATGGTATTCCCATGCAACTACAATGAGTAGAAATAAGCAATTTGAAGGCCTAAATAATTGCAGCGAAACATTTTTTTAGTCGGGCCGCTTGACAACTTCAAAACTGAAATTACATTCGAGGTTAGGGTCACCTTTTATGTTTCACTGATTACTTGGAGAAAATAATTTGCATTGTTGAGAAACGAAAAATAAATTTTAAAAATATTTAATTTTCAACCATAATTCGGCGTGGAATTTTCTTACCGAATACCACGCGAGGTCAAATTAATATCAGGAAATTTTTTGACCTCTAGTGGTATTACTAGTGAAAATAAAACTGTTACTCCTACAAATAAAAATTATTTATATAATAATAAAACAAGAAGCTAGTTAGGGGGTGGGTGGCTCAGTGGTAAAGTCTCTGTCTGTAAATCCAAGGGTACCAGGTTCGAATCCCACCGTTGGCCGGGATGTTTTCATTTAATTTAATTATTTAAAATTAATTCTGATGCCTTGGTAGGATTCCCCACTCGACCATTCACTGTTGGTTTCTAATTAACAGTGCTGTTCTTAAAGTGGCGCTGGAAAACAGTAACAACGCCTACACAGAACACGAGGCGAAATAACCAGAGTAGTTGAAGCCGATGACATAAAAAAAGAAGCTAATTCTGAAATAATGTGACTTATTTTAAAGACAATGAAATGGAGAACTTTTAACAATAATTTGTACGTTTGATGTACTATAAAATTTTCAAAATTTTTGAGCATAAAGGAACCATTAGTTAGCAACTTGGCCAGAAAATTTAAACCGAAATAATTTATAGTTAACATTAGTATTTCAATAATGTTTATTGCTAATATTTTGTATAATTGAGTCAGCTTATAATTTAATAAGCGACCTTTAAAAAGGTTTTTATTATTTTCGCTAATTTTAAATATTTGCTTCGCAAAGAAGTGAATGTTTTAAAAATAAATAGATATCTCGAAAACCGTTAAGAATGGGATAGAGGTAAATATTGTTTAATCGGTAACACATGGGCTCTATTTTCACCTTTTAAAGGAATACGTCCGCTTACCAGTCACCCTGTATATTTGTGAACATAATAATTAGGTAAATTATGTTTTCCACATATACTTAATTTCTTTACCTAGTTTACCCTTATTTTATTGCTATTAATATTATCCAGAATAAGATATCTAAAGCGATTAAAACAGAAAATTTAATGAACGCTCTCATCGGAACCAATGTGAATAAATAATTCTAACAAATATAATCTGAATCTTTTAACTTGGTTTTTATGAAACGTTTTAAACATATTTGATGGTTTTAATTAATTCATTAATTCCACTTTAAAATTTAGTTAAATACGATAAAAAAAATAAACAACTTTGATGCATATTTTAACCTTATGAAATCTGCAGTTGTAGCAAGTTCTACAAGCGAAGACAATTCACAAATATTCGTGATGAACAATTATTTTGGGATCGGCATCGATGCTGACCTCTGTTTGGATTTCCACAACGCGCGCGAAGAAAACCCTGGAAAATTCATCAGTCGATTGCACAACAAGAGCGTTTACGTCAAAATGGGTTTGCGGAAGATGGTCGGACCGAAAATGTGCAAGGATCTACACAAAGAGGTTAGGTTGGAAGTTGACGGGAAATTGGTGGAGTTGCCGCAAGTTGAAGGGATCATTATTCTTAATATTCTAAGGTAAGTTTAGAAATAACTAACCTAAATAACAGACTTGTCTTTTTAAAGTGAATTTTAAATAGATTACCCAGACATAACACCAAATCCCAGAGATATCTACAGAATATCTTTTGTGGATATCCAATATATCCACAGGATATCAGAAATATTCCGTGGATCTAATATGGATATCCAAATGTCCGTCTATATCCAGAATATAGAAGATATCCTATCGATATCCAGCAAAATATCTAATGGGTATCTTCCAGACAATACAAGAAATCCCAGAGTAATGTAAATATATTTTGTGGATATTCAATATATCCAATATGGATATCCAACCAAATGTCCGTCTATATCCCAGGATATAGAAGAATTCGGATATTCAGCAAAATATTTTATGGGTATCTTTAGTAGAGGTTCATAATAACCAATGATTATTGAATAACGTCGAAAGAAAATAGCAGAGATATATTTTCAACACTCAAAATATTTTCAACACTCTGCCTCTGATTTTGCCCACTAAGGAGAAAGAAAATCCTTATTAGGACTCTTCAGCAATAAATGGAAATTCTCGACTCCAGTCTCTAATGGAGTCTGATTGGGATACAAATTTCGATCGAACTCAATTACGGCGGGTCTAGCATGAGTAGATGCGAAAGTGGTATCGCCATCTATACTCAGTAAGCAAAATCAGAAATTACATCTAGTGGATATCCACGATGGTTTGCGTTCGCGCCTAGATTTTGATATATTTAGTGGATGTCCATGGGATATTGAATACACCTTAAAAAAATAATTTTAAATATCTGAACGATACTATTAGCCACAATGGTGTAATTTTTTAATAATTTGCTATATAATTACTATTATTTATGGACATTGCATGTCTATAAATTACATCTCATGGATATAAAATAGATATCCACCATGGACTGGACATTCAGTGGATATTGGGATATCCAGTAGATATCCAAAGGATTTGGTGTGCTGTCTAGGTAGAAGCCATTTTATATTATCAACTTGAAAAGTTTCCAACAACATAGTCACTTATACGGGGTGTCTCGTGACTCCATAACGGCTTAAGATCGTATGTCTTGGGCAATTGTAAGTCGAAACTCATACACTTTTTCGAAACTCAATAGTTAAGGAATTATGGGCAATATTAAATTTACCAGTAAATAAATCTGGTAGGCCATGTAATTGCTTTGTTATGGGATATTGTTTATTCTTTATTAAAGAAGAATGACTAATAAACAAGTGTTCCTAAAATGTGTATCGTCATTAGACAGGAAATAGGTTGGTTGGTTGGTTGATTGCAAAGACTTATATATCTACAGGATAGCCGAGTTCCCCTAATTCTTTCCGTTAACGGGGAGGCTGTTACGTCACCGTGAGTACACTTTTGAAATGTACAGAGATACCATCGTCTTTTTTGAAATTACGCCAGTTAACTTTTTCTGTTTAAAAAATAAACTTTTTTGTATAGATATGTATATTATATTTGTTCTGTTAGTTTATTATAAGAATAAGTCCAAATTTATAAACAAAGTGTCCCAAAAAAATTTGTACAAATGAGTAGAAGTTTTATATTATATTTTACAAAAAAACATTATTCTTAATAAAAAGTTTTGCATCACTTGGAAATCCATAATCGAGCATTAAATTTTGTAAAATGAAGGTGCTCTACAGGAAAAATAAAAATAGTAATGTACATTGAAGAGTAAAATACTTTTAAATTTCAATATGGAATTAAAAAAATCAATTCATTTGTTTTCAAGTAATTTCGATCTGCTTTATTAAATACATAATCCATACATAAAGTGTGTATTGGAATTTTTAAAAAGATCTGACCATAGAAATCAACGCATAGCTATTAGATAACTTCAAGCAAATGTAGACTACATGATTAAAGAAATAAACAGTCTTCAAAAAACAAATGGAAATATTCAGAAAACTCTAACAGCATACAATTTTCCTGCCCTCAAAACTAATGTAGGATCTTCTAAAATTCGGTTCCAACAGGATAAGAAAAATCTCAAATTTTCAACACCAACAAATATAAAACTAATTTTTCAGCGAATAACAGCTTTTTTCACAAAAGAAAAAATCTACTTGTGGGCATTATGCATAGTTCAAATCCTGATCTAAAAGCAGCTAAACTGGAAATTATGAAGTCTTTTCATTTTTCTAATTGGAGTCCAAGTACCAATATTCATACAGTAAAAATCACCTTAAAGTCATAGACCCTAGAATAGAAGTATACCAGCTACATACCAAATCACCAGAATGCTATGCAAAATTGTCAAAGTCTCCATAATAAAGTAGATAGTTTAGATATATTAACGGACGATACAGAATATGCTTTGCCGAACATTGGTTAAGTAGTGACAAGCAAAAAATTAAAAAATTAAAAAAATACAATTTAATTTCTTATTTCTATAGAGAAAATGTGTCATGGTGGTGTGGCAATTTATGCTAGAGCTTATTTATAGGTAAAACCAATTGATATTGGAAATTTTTGTGTTTCATTGCAATTCAATTCTTCAATTCTTAACATTAATATTGGTATTATTACAGTTTATCGATCATCCAGTAGTGGTGATATCAATATATTTCAACATAAATTTGGTAATCTAGAATATCTATTTTATAAATACAAGAAAATAGTTATAGTAGGCGATTTTAATTTAGATATGGATGATCTTAATGAAAGGGCTTTTTTCCTTTTTTTTTCTCCTGGGCTCGTCTGACTATGTATCTCCGAATAACACTGAAGCCTATTGGCTTATTGTGTTTTACCCCATGTTAGTTCATAGCACCCACTCTGTCACCTTTGTACCTTGTACAAGTTTGTACAGATCCTTGGGTAAGCAGGTTCTATACGTTGTTGGATCAACTTGGGGTTGTCCAAAAAGAGGCTGTCTTTTGCGATCTAGATCTTCGCATTCGCACAGACTGTGTTTGGCCATTTCTGGTTTCTTGTGACATAGTCGGCACATGAGTTCCCCATTGTACATGCCAATTTTGTTCAAGTGTTCCTTTACTGGGGCGTGCCCAGTCATGAACCCTGTTATCACTTTCAACTGGTTCCTATTCATTAAGAGTAGTTCTCCAGTTCTTTTGGGACATGGTCTGCCTATGAAAGCTTTTCCTTGTGCCTCTTTTGGGGTGTTTCCCCAATAGTTGATATGTTGTTCCCGAATCCAGTCGTTTATGAAACCCCGGACTGTACTTTTTGGTACTCCTGGGTTTGTGTCTGGTTCCGGTGTTTCTTCTGACCCTCTTTTTGCAAGTTCGTCAACCTTTTCGTTGCCTTAGATCCCTTGGTGACCTGGCACCCAAAATAGTTTTACTCTATTTCGGTCTGCCAGTGTTCTTAGTTCTTCGATGCATTCCCATACCAGCCTCGACGTAATTTTTTGACTCGATATGGCATTAAGTGCCGCTTGGCTGTCTGACATTATTTGAATATGCTGATTTTCGACAGCTCTTTCATTGTTCGTTTTTGCACATTGCAAAATTGAGTATACCTCGGCCTGAAATCCCGAGGAATGTATTCCTATAACATAGCTATCAGGGTTTTTGGAGAATACTCCTGCCCCAGTGCCTTTCGCAGTCTTAGACCCGTCTGTATACCAGGTTTGTTCCTGTCGTTGGGCATTGAGCTCCCTTATGGTGATCTTTGCTCTTTCCTGTATTAAAACCTCAAATGGAGTATTAAAAGAGTACCTCTTGGTTATGTGGTCTGATCTCATGTCTAGCACGTCTCCTGTCACTAACCTTGAGATACTCATGTGACCTGGCCTAATGCCAAGATTTCCCAGTGTATTCCCTAATCTGTAAGCACCTAATCTTGCCTCCCCTTGTATCACATAGTGAAGAGGTGGGAGTCCTATTAGTGCTTCCATTGCAGCAGTGGGGGTTGTTTTAATTGCCCCCGTTATTCCGAGGCAGGCAAGTCTTTGTACCTTGCTTAGCCTCGTTATTGCTTTCCTTTGCTGTGTCGTTGGCCACCACATCAAAGCTGCGTATGTTATTATCGGTCTCATCACCATGTTATAAAGCCAATATACCATGTCTGGTTTTAACCCCCATTTTTTTTCCAAAGGATCGCCTTGCCATCATTAACAAGGTTTCCGCTCTCATTGTGGTTCTTTCTAGATGCTGGTTCCAGGTAAGTCTCGAGTCAATAATAACCCCAAGATATTTTACCTCCCCCCTTAAGCTGGATGCTTGCACCTCTTAGGTTTAGAGGCCCTAGTCCCTCCAATTTCCTCCTGCGGGTGAATGCAATTATGTCAGATTTGTTTGGGCTAATGTTTAGTCCTTCCGCTTCTGTCCATTTTGTTACTATATTTAGAGCCTCTTGCATTGGATCTCTTACTATAGTATTTTATTTTCCCTGTGCCATGATACTAGATCATCGGCATATTCCAGGGTTCTATGTCCCTTATCTTTGAGAGCCCTAAGCAGCCCGTCCACTACAAGGTTCCACAGGAGTGGAGACAGCACTCCACCCTGTGGACATCCTCTCGCTACCCGTGCCGCTATTGTCTCTCCCATAAGGGTTGTGTGTATAGTTCTCTCCCTTAACATAGAGTCGATCCAGGACACGCATGTGTCCTCGATTCCTCTGTGTTTGAGAGATCTAATGATCGATTCAACGGAGGTATTGTCAAAAGCACTCTCGATATCCAAGAATGCTCCCAGTATTACCTTCTTGTTTTCCAGTGTGTTCTCTACCCTTTTTATTAATATGAATGAAAGGGCTGGTCATTTAAGAAATATTTTAAGTATGTATGGACTTTAAATAAATTTAATTCATACCCTAACAAGGATCACTCCGACATCAAGATCACGACTTGATAACATTGTTACCAAGACTTAATGCGGGTGTGTTAGACACTGATATTGGAGATCATCAAGCACTCTACTTGTCACTGTTAAATAGTTGTAAACCAGAAGTACCAGGTATAAAATAAAGAATAATTAATGTTAAAAGAATCGATGCATTTGCGAACTCAAATGATACTGCTGATATTATCCTCAGAACCCTTCAGGAAAATGTTCACATAACTTTTCCTTTAAAGTCACTAAAAAAACCAAACCATCCTATAAACTGGCTAATTGACTCTTTGAGGGAAATGCGAAAAAATGTTTTCAGTATGAACAATAAATTTAAAAAATCCAACTGTCTTATTGATTGGGAAGCATACACATCTTTACGAAAATCGTATAAAAAATTATTAAAAGATCACAAAAGGAACGCATACTCGTCACTAACAGAAAATTCCGAATATAAAAGTAAAACAACCAGGCAATTAATAAACTCGGAAAGAAACGTTAAAAATAAATAAATAAAACATCAACAACAATCTCGGTTAACGATCTTAATAATTTATTTAGCACAGTTTCACAAAAAATTACTAACTCAATTTTAGATACAAAAATTAACCCAATGTCATATGTAAATGAATTAGTGATATCTTCATTTTTATGGGACCCATATTGGATAGCGACGTACGTGAAGCTGTGTTAAATCTAAAAAATAGTGTATGTCTTGATTTTTATAATATTAATAGTAAAATTATAAAATTTTCCTTCAATCTAATTATTGAACCCCTTATAATTTTGTATAATCAGTGTCTTACTGAAGGAATTTGGTCAAATTCTTTTAAAATTACTAAAATTCTGCCTTTTCACAAAAAAGGTGATACAGATAATTCCGATAATTACAGGCCAATTGCAATTATACCAATCTTAAGTAAAGTATTTAAAATCCTCATTAAAGGAAAATTATTAAGTTACTGTGAACATAAAAATATTTTGACGCCAGCGCAATACGGCTTTAGAAAAAATATGTCGACAACCAAAGCATTACTAGATTTAATTGAATATGCAGTTAAAGGTCTGGACGAGCCAAAGTACTGATGTTACTTTTTGTGATCTTAGCAAAGCGTTTTAACGTGTAGATTCCGAAATGCTAGTTAAAAAACTTGAATTTTATGGTATAAGATCTAAAGAATTGCGTCTATTTCAGTCTTATCTGTCAAACAGAAAACAATATGTTCACTATGATGATGTTTTTTTTTAATTTGGTGTCATCGGCGTCGACTACTACGGCCATTAGCCTCGTGTTCTGTGTAGGCTTTGTTACTGTTTCCCAGCGCAACTTAAGGAACAGCACTGTTAATTAGAACCCAACAGTGAATGGTCGAGTGGGGAATCCTACCTATGCATTAGAATTAATATTTAATTTTTTTAATTAAATAAAAATCCCTGACACAGGTGGGATTCGATCCTGAGACCTTCCGATCTCAAAGTCATGACTCTAACCACTGAGCCAACCCACCCCCCTACTATGATGATGTTAATTCTAATATCGTCTCTATAGAAAATGGCGTTCCACAGGGCTTAGTTCTGGGCCCTGTGCTATTTCTCCTCTATATTAATGACTTGCCAGTCGCAGTAAACATTCTAAATGTTTTCTGTTTGCAGATGATCCATCTATTTTGTCACGGGATAACATATTGGAAAATAGAGAAGATATGGACCTCAGTAAAAGAGTGATTCTCTACAAATAATCTAAAGCTTAACGAAGCTAAAAACCAAAATTTTATTATCAGCCCAAGTAAGTTGACTGAGAAATCAGATCCAGTCATATACCTAGGTATAACTCTTGATAATTATCTGAATTGGCAACCTCATGTGTCTTCCTTGTGTTCGAAATTAGCGTCCCAGATATTTGCCCTTTAACAGTTAAGACCTTCCTTATCTAACCACATTTTGAGAATTGTAAAATTTGCAATTGTACACTCCCATCTTAACTATGGCATAATTCTTTGGGATAACTCATCAGGAGCCCAAGCCGTTGTGGCAGGCTCCTGGTTCACCTACAGTGAATCAACGAGTCTGTGTGGCGCTATGAATGTAATTCCCGAATAGGGGTTGCTCAGGCGCCAGTTTTGGTATCGCAGTTTACTCTGCGACCCTGTGGTACACCAGAGTGTACTCAAGGTAAACTCAGTGGAGGTAAAAATAATTCCAGGCGGTCACTGCTAGGTAGCCACTATACTAGAATAAATAAAAATAAAACATTTATCTTCTTTACACCTCGTACCCTACGGTACCCTGAAAGATAACGGTTAAGAACCAGCAATAAGAGAAACACAGGAACAGGTAATAAAATACATATTTATATTCGGAAAATTTAATAAATAAATTATTAAAGTTGAACATTATTTAAATATTGACGGATCCCTATATTCGGGAAATTTAATAAAAATAAATTAATATTATTGAAAATTATTTAAACATTTAAATATTTACGGTTTATTAGCTCAGGAGTCTAATCGGACTGGGAATCGTGAAATGCCCAGTATGCGGAAAATGTATGAAAATAAATTATTATTATTAAAAACAATTTAAATATGACGGCAATCAAATGCAAACAAATAAAAAGTGCACTCAAAATTGTCCCCTTGTATCTTAATACCCAAGCGATGGAAACGCGAAATTATCGCCTATTGATAAATAAGGTTTATTACACGGTGTTTTGGACGGTGACCACGATGGTCGTAGAAAATAATATTTTTGAATTTTGCCCAGAGAGCGTATGTGTGAATTTAATTTTGCAGAAGCTGTCTGACTTCATTCAATAACTAATCGTGGACAGGAGAAACGGAATGATTCAAATACAATTGATTGAATAAATAAAAGAAAATAAATTTTACACGAAGGCGGAAATTAGTTTAAACGTTGTTTTTTCTTTTTGGGAAGTTAGATACGTCGTCAGAAGAGAGCACTCTAAGCCGAGGATAGATCGAACCTCCGAAAAAAAATAAAACAATAAATAATAAAAAAATTGAAACAGGTCGAACCTCTCACTTCGATGTTAACTGGGCGGTTTTTAAAGGAAATTGGATGTAGTCATTGACTGAGAGAGCACTCAGAGTCTAGTCTATATCCAACCTCGAATAAAAAAATTGCCAACGGCTTCCCACTGAAGGATGAAATAATAAATCCTGGGTATGAATTAAAATTCTTGATTTGTCACACGGGTGTCCCAACTAATTATAAATTAAAAAAATAAGCGGTTACCTACCTTTAGAAAAATAAACGGGGTTGATCGATGAACTAAATCACGGTACACGGCACTAGGTACTAACTAAGGGTGAATAGTTTTCGGCTGTCGGCAATCACGAGAGAAGAGCTTACGGCGGCTGTCAAGCGAGGAGAGGGTTAATTCCTAGATGGGATTTAATTTATGCTTTTTCGGTAAAGCAAGATGGAAGATCAGTAAGCCCGAGTGGGAGGATACCACCACCACAGCTGACTGTTTACAATTCAGAAATACAAAAAATGTCCTTCTAGTCCTTGACAAATAAATGTAGATAATCGGTACCAAATCGACTCTAAAAATGCCCATTCGGATTTCGGCAAATATAAGAATATTTTAATCTACAAGGGTACTCGCAATTGTTGAAAAACGGTAATTCCTGGGAAACAGAAATACGGGGGAACTTCTACATGTTCTCAGGCGGGAATTAATTGAAATATACATTTTTAAGATGAATTAAAAATAAAATTTAGTGACTTCGTCACACCGTATTTAAAATTAAAAAATCATCCATAAGGATTATAGATAGTACAAATTGGGATGCGCATTGCAATTAATTAGTTCCACATTTTTCTAAGATTCAAACAACTAAACAAAATAAATTGGATGTAAGTTTTTACAATAAAATAATTAAAATATACAGTAGTGAGGACCTCAAGAATATACCTACAAATAGGTTTAGACAGAAAGTGAATTTTTTTTATTGAAAAACTGTTTTTACTCCATTGAGGAATTTATACAATATAACTGATAAATTTTACGAATTTTAAATTGTGATTTTAAAGCTGTAGGCATTATTTTGTTATTTTAATTTTGTAATTATAATTTTGTAGCTATATGTTGTTTTAATTTTGTAAATGTAATTTTGTGGTTACAATAACGTAAATAAATTTATAGTTTTAAGTTTTTATATTTCAATAATAAATTTTCTTAATTTTGCTTATAAGTATCTCTGCTAGATGAAGTACTTGGCTAGTCTTTTGTTTCCATGTAAGAAGAGAACATACATATCTGTGGATATACTTGGAATATCTAAAAGTTACAAGGCTCCAGATTGCTGAGATTTGTTTTAAGTAAAGATTCATTTTTAACATTCAAGTGGGAACAGCAGTTTTTTTAAACTACAATAGAATATTTTTAAAATAAAATTTTAATGAAATTTAGAATATTATTACCTAGAAGTTAATTTTGAAGATCTCTTTCGTAATCATTTGGAGTAAAATGTAGCGAGCATATTGCTGCAGTCACTGGATTAAATATTTCATTTAGTTTACAACGATTTATCCATTCTTTTTTAATCATATTTGAAACTAAATCATTTGTTTTCGGGAAAGAATGAAACATTTGTACACCTTCTTTCATAAGAGTTGCAAGAAGCAACAGCACAAATCTGCCCAGGCATTGCTATTTAAAACAACAAACAATGATTTAGAACATATTTTTCTGTCTTTATGAGAAAACTTGCCAAATTTATTCAAATATTTTAGATAAAAATTAGTAGGAAAAATGTCAATACTAATCACAAAAATAAATTTAGTTTTCTAACTCAAAAAACTGTTAAAAAGCACAAAATATTAATTATTCGATGTTTTTATAAGCTCATTCACCACAAAAACAAATATATAATCTCAAAAGTACAACGTAAACATAATACTTTCTATAGTGACAAACCAAATTCTGTATCTGTACTGACGCCTACGTCATCAACCGCACGGATTAAAACGCAATGTGGTTTCTTATGAAACTAGTGTATCCTGTAGTATATAAGGTGAGTTCGGTCTACGCACTCTTTTCATTTCACTATAGGTTTGTTCGGGTTTCCTTAAAACTCGATGCAAACCGTCCGAGAACTAGTGGAACAGTTCATTTCTAAAGTATACGTCACACACAACTATTAAACTGTCCACTGGTCAACTAGTCCTCTGATAGTTTTCAATGTATTTTAAAGAACCCGAACAGACCTTATATTCACTCCTAAAGTACCCACGGCGTTCGGGTACGGAAGGAGTTAAAATAAAAGTTCCTCTTTGACCGTTCGGAGATCGTGGAGTGGAGTGTGGATCGGGCATGCGCAAAAGGTGATTTAAATCGATAATAAGATAATTGTGACTAATTCTTAAGTAAAAATGCTTTTTATTTGGTGTATACCATTAATATGGAAGAAACATATACGGTTGTTACTGATAAGTACGATTAGGTTTTAAGTATTAGTATGTCACATTGACAACTGGCATTGAACTCTGAGAGTGAAGGAGTAAAACCATATGCGCACTCCGTTTATGCCTACTTACTCCACCCCACTCTGGAGTGCGCAGCCCGAACTCATCTATAGTCGTTGGGTTGATTGCACACCAACAACTTTTTGAATTTTTTATTCTACTACCCTGTATAGGTGTACAAAAATTTGTACAGTAAATTTAACCATTGTTTTTATCATAGCTACACTATTTGTTTCCAGCATTAAAACATGTCAAAAGGAAGTAATTTTGATAAATTTAGGCTTAATTTGTAAGAGTTATCAAACAAGATAAGTTTTTTATTAAAATTGATGGCTGTTTCTTAAAAAAATGTAGAAATTCGAAGTGGTTCATCATTAAATTTTTACTTTATAGATATCTAATCATGTTTTTTTGTTTTTAGTTGGGGATCAGGAGCTAACCCTTGGGGTCCAGAAAAGGACGATCAGTTCTCGAAACCAAATCACTGGGATGGGATGCTAGAAGTCGTAGGTGTAACAGGAGTGGTTCATCTTGGTCAAATTCAATCTGGTTTACGTACAGCTATGAGAATCGCTCAGGTATATTTAATATATTGGTTATTTCTATTTTTTTCTACATTTGATATATCTTCCAGTTTCCCGGATACAAGTGATTATAATATCTAATAATCAGTTAGACTTAATACCCATTTGTAACAATAGAGCGAATAATGTCTTTAGCTACAGTTGCAATTTTAAGGGATTAAGGCAGTACTGTCACCAGCCAAAAGATCCTGGAGGAACATCCATTCACCATTGGCAAAAAAATTAATTTAAAAAAAATAAAATTATCCCTTAATAGCGTAGTCGAGTGGCTTTGGCAACTAGTTATAGACTCTTCTAGTCCTTAGGGGTAGAAACGCCGAGGCTTGACAAATGCTCGGAATATTTCATAACTGGTTTTGGAAGGGGAGGAGAGAATAATAATGTATTGTAATTACCTACTGTTTATTATTATTTATGCATTACGATACTTTTATCCATGCAATAAGGCCGTTGGCCTGTTTGGATATAAATAAATAAATATGTAGCGATACAACAAAACTTTAAAAAAATTAAAAACGTTTAATATAAAAACGGTATAAGTGCATCAGTAAATGAAAAATCAATAATAACCTTTTTTTTCTTATTTTAGGGAGGGCACATTAAAATCCATCTAAATTCAGATATCCCCGTACAAGTTGATGGAGAACCTTGGGTACAAAGTCCCTGTGACGTCGTAGTGCTCAAATCTGCTCTCAAGGTATGATTTAGTATTCATTTTATACGTACACGTACCTTGTATTGCTAACATTAATATCGTAGTAGATTGTAGATTTTTATTTTCAATCGATCAGTACATTTGACACTTCATTACTAATACTTTCGTTGCATTAACCATTCAAATTAATGATCATTTACCTATGACGTCAGGAAGAAAAACAATGTATTGATCTCTTATTCCTTTGCTTTTTCTTGCTTGGGTACATTTTAATTTATGGCTGAAATAATAAAAGTACATTATACTAATTTAAATAATTGTCAATGGGTTTTTTATTTCTGACAATTGACATGTTTTCACAAAGTTATAATAATTTAAGCATGATGGCAAGATGATCCCTTCGGTACTCTTGTTGGAGTGAATAGTAAATGACGTTCATATGTATCCGCGATTCAAGCTAAGCGATACTGATACATTGGTATATATACTGGGCTGATACTACTGGAGGATATTTGTAAAAGGTATCAGAAAGTGGACTTTTTCCAGTGTTGACAACAATAGCAAAATTCCGCTATGTCAGCGGATTTTTATTCATTCTAGCAGTGGAAAGACCTTCTTTAAGTAGCAACATTTGTGTCTACCAATATGTAATCATGCTCTATATTTATTTAAGGATTTTTTCAAACCGATTTAATTATATTGATTTTTTCTTTAAATATCATTTCGTTTATATATTTTTTTAATTAGTTCATCAGTTGGCAACATTGTCGTGGTGGTCAGTGTTTTTAGATTAACCAATTCGTACTTTTTCTTATTTGTAAGCATTAAATTTGTTTATAGTCTGTGATAGTGTTTATATTAAAAATGAAAGTTGCGAAAAAGCAACCAGCAAATTGCAATCAATATTGTGTTAAAAGTTGCATGTCAAAATCAAAACGGATGTTTTCATTATTTTGCAAGCGTAAATCCTAAAATTTTGTTTCTTGCGATTAATTTATATCTACAAATTCACATTATTGAGATTTTGCAACATTTTGTCTAGAATCAAACTGCATTTTGCATTTTGCATTATGACAGTTTTATTTCGGTTTACATATTTATAAAGTGTCACAATGATTACTTCAGGAGTGCGTTTAGAAACCCCGCACGACGCGTCTGAGCCCTATTCTAATGCATGTGGTCAGACGCGCCGTGCGGGGTTTCTAAACGCACTCCTGAATATAAGGGTACTTAGATTTTTAATAGGTACTCAAAATTTCCTTTAAACCACATAATGAAAGATGTCCTGCGTTTAGTAAACAAATATTTCTAGATATTTTTTGTAGCATCCAGATAGGTGAAGATTTTCAACAAATTAGTCTTAAAAACAAGATAAATATTATATATATGACGAAAGCACGGAAACTAAACTTAAATTAACACTAAATGAAAATCAAAAACACTATTTCAATGACAATAATATCTAAAAACTGTTAAAAAATATGAAAGCAACTCTAAAACTGTAAGTAATCAATTATCCTCCAAATAGGTGGCAAATGACAGGCGTGCAAAAATTAATTTTAATTGCGAACGTGATTGCGAATAAGATCGAAAAGGATGTAGTATCGACGTTGCCAGTTGGCAACGCATGCCGACCGGTCTCTGATACTGCGTCGTTTCTTTTCATACATATGCGAGCACTATTTACTATTCACTCTCACACAAATAGAGCAGGACCAAATTTTTGATCTTGCCAGCGTTTAGTTTATAGTCTCTAACTACTCACCCTACATATTTAATAGAAAAATTTCAAGAAAAGCCACTTTGGTAATCTTTTAGTTTATGAGCATTGTAATGCGCATGTCCACACCACACCGACTGGAATGATTAAAATCGTTACATAGTTGCCAGATTATATATTAATATTTCAATTTTATAAAGAAGCCAATTTGAGTTGATCAAAGATGCTGTCAAACAAAAACAAAATGAATTCTTACGTCGCCGCAGATTGCGCATGCGCGGGCATTGTATTTACTCGAATAACGAAGTATAATTTCTAGGGCAAGATAATTTTTTATTAATGAATATATTCGCCAAAGGGTGTTTAACAAATCTGCCGAAGTTACTAGCCCTTAAAATGTTTATATTATTTTGTATTTTTTTCGTGAAACACAGATTTTCCTTGCTTTAAAAAATAAAAGATAAAATAATTAATGAAGAAGTATGCTGACTCATGTGCAACACAGCGACGTAAACTTCAGGATTGCCGAAAAAAAACAAATGTAATTAAGATTTTATATTATATACTATATTTCATATTAGGTATTAGGTATACCACACATTGTCTAAAATTTCATTGTAAGCCACAATAAAGAAGAGCTTTCTCTGGTCGACCTTTACCACCCATTTTTATTTTGACTAAAAAATCGAAAATAAATAACCACACAACAAATAATACTTCAAGTTTACGACAATACAGTAATCGCCAGATCTAAAGAACCAGCGCAAATGTTCAAGTTCGTTTACTTAAAAATCGCCACGCCCATTCACAATTTGAACCTTGTCCTTGCTTACGGTCAGTAGCGTAACGACTAGATCATTGTTTGTTTCTTGTTTCTGTGTTTTGGTTAAAGTGACTGGTTTTATTTTTGATAATGTCTTCTATTGTGAGTGAAAAAAAGCGCAGATATGTTATTAACGGACAAAGTCGTGAAGTAATATACAATGTTTTTAAATATTTTGACGCAACAAAAAAGGAAGGAGTTACTTTAGATTATATCAAACTTCAAACTGCACAAGCAACAGGTAAACATACTCTGTAGTTTATTTGCAATTAAACTTGCGTAGTTTTCCATATTTTTTTGTATTTTACATACATATCTATGCATTTTATTCTTGATTAATATTTTATATTTAAATTTATCTTCTGTTTCTAAAAATTTTTATTTTCTAATAAATCAACCGCTACGAATCTCCCTGAATATCAATTGAGGGACATTCGAAGAATAATTTACGATTTTCATGTAACAGAAAAGTGTTGTGTTACTGTTAAAAGGTTAAATAATAAAATTAAGGATGATTTAGATATCCACATATCAGAAACTTCATTAAGAAGAGTCCTTAAAAAATTACAATTTAAATGGAGAAAAACACAAAATAATCGTAAAGCTTTGGTGGAAAAAATGAAAATAGGAACTTTAAGAGTAAAATATTTGAGATAGATAAAATATTTTAGAAGTCAAAATACACATATTATTTCATATTTTGTTTATAAAAAAATAAATGTCAGTTAAAATACAAAATACTAGACCACCAGAGCTCTCCTTAAGGCTGTTTTCGCGATACACTATTTTAGCTCTTACCTCATATCTTGCTTATTTATGATCGGAACCAATCATGGTAGATTTTCACACTTTTATTTAAAAAAATAAAAATTAAAAATTGCCCGACAATTGTTTCTAAGTACAACTTTTTCTTTAAATGTGACTCATTTACATTTCTAATATGTATACAAAATAAATTAATTAGTTAAAGTAGGTACTTAAGAGAAATATATTAATAACATTCCAATAAGGTATCATTACAGGGATTATCTCACAGAAAACTAAGAACAGGTAAAGAGATTTAATTAAGCTCTGTTATTAATATCTAATTGATCACTTAAGAGGATATTTTAATTTTTAAATCTATTTAATTGAGGTGTTTCTAAATGGTTTAATTTAATGCCTTTATTCTCAAAATGTGAAACAATTTTTGCATAAACGATTGATTTTCAGATAAAAATATGTTTTGTAGAATTATTTTTGTTTTTAGTATTGTAATGTTTTAAATAGCTTTTTTTTTTGAAAGTACGGCCCGTTTGTCCAATATACAATTTTACCACAATTTAATTTATTTGAATAAGGATAATTTCCTGACCGTTACAGAATTTTATATAAATACCGAACGGAAAGCGGTAGAACAGCCTTAACCTAAAGTCGGCTTACTTAAAAATAATGATTTTTTTAATTGACTATAGAATTATGTACTAATAATAACACTAAGCAATATGTATGAACAAGTATAATAATAATAATAATACTCTCCCTTATTCACCCCCTTACGAGTGAATTTCAACCCCTTTATTCGACTGAACGACTTGTGTAGGGGAAGGGACGGCTATTATTATTATTTGCCGTGGCGATCCGGGGCGACTTAAAGATGATTGATGGTGCCATTTGACTTACAGGTGAGGAAAACCCGGAAAACCTCACCCACCATCATGAAACCTCACCCACCATCATCATCATCATTCACTATTTTCCATTTATTTTATGTCTTAAAATATACGCGCCCCTGGTTTACAACTTTCTAGGTAAGCTACCAATTCTATTCATCGGTAGGCGTGTTCATAGCATTATAAATGCGCGTCTTTGGTTCTTTAGATTTGACGTTTACTGTAACAAACGGAAAAACAAAACGGTAAAACAAGAATGGCAACGTGGCAGGTGTAAAATTCAAATTCTAGACGTCCAGTGCAGAGTGGAGAGAGGTGTACATGCGCATTACAAGCCTCCTAAAGTACAAGATTACTCTAACTTAAATTTATAAGACTTCAAAATGCCTTATTTCGCTTAATCATGACCTTCAAAATCATTTGTTTTTTTAATAGAAGCATATATATACTTTTAAATGCACAATAAGAAATAATAGTTAAACCTGTGTTTCCCAAAGTGTCGGTCGCAATGGGGGTTCATACTAGGGGGTCACCGGAAATTTGCAAAATAAGACAAAGACACCACTTTGTTAAATCATGTATTTTTATTTTAATAACGTCGTAATTAAAAACTAACAATTAATTATCAAACGAAACATAAAACTAAAACGACCGAATGAACCAAGAAAATTTTTATTTATATAAAACTAAATATTAATAAATTCATAAAAATAAAACAGGAAATTAAAGTCAAATATTATAATGGTAATGAGACCCATGCGCCTGTTTTTTTTTAAACTAATCTTTCAAATTTAGGCTGTGTATTTGAGACACACACAATTATATCGTTTTCAAGTATGAGACGAGTTTTCACTTTCGTTTTAATGGCAGTCATGGACGAGAAACTTAACTTGCATAAATATGATTCGCCACCTGAGGGTATTCCTGAATCCTTTTGGACCAAAATTCGTCCGGGTTCTGGGAAAAAAATTGGAGTTTCAACATTCCATCACTAGATATTTCAATAAGTTTTTCTATCCTGTTTATTGGTATTTCAACATGTTGAAAGGAATCGGATAAAAACGTATTCAGTACCCATCTGCAACTGTCGAAACTGTTTTGAATTTCTTCACGGAAATAATCACAGAGCTGTTGTTTTAAATTGAGCAAAGTAACTTGCGTGCCTGCAAAAACTTGTTCAAAATTTGTAGCATTGTAACTGAATACATCTTCCATAATTTCCTGAAAGCACTGGAATGGGTTGAGCTGCTTTTTGCCAAGTCGACCATAAATCGATTTTTTTAGAAACTCCTTAATTTTATCTGTGGCTGTAATTATATTAATGTCACGACCTTGCAAATTACTGTTCAAAATATTTAATTGTTCGAAATATCAGCAAAGAAACCTAGTTTGAGAAGCCAAATAGGATCGGAAAATTGATTTTTATGTGCTGATTTTTCATCTTTCAAATACATTAAAAGCGAAAGACATTGCCCCTTGGAAGTTACCTTACTTGGGTATAAAGATTTTCAAATAAAGCACCCATGCCTTCGCAGATTTTTCGAAAAATGCGGGTCTGCAAGGCTCTTCCTTTAATGGAATTTACAACTTTAATGCTGGTTTTGATAACAGGAGGTAAATCTTTTGACTCAAGAGCTTCTCGATCTAAAAAACAATGGCTCCATGTGGCATTAGGCATTATTTTTTGTAATATGCAATACATTTTCCCCAGTCAATATCACATTTATCTGTGTGTTTCACAAATGTGTCGAATAAACATTTTCCAGTTGTATTGGTCTCCAATGGGGAACAAAATAAAATATATTCTTGGATGCCATTATTTGTATCATATGTTACAAACGTAATAAATTGGATACAGTTAGATATGTCTGTGGATTCGTGCATTTATTTATTAAGATTTTCCACAACTTGCGCTTGAATATCTTCTGCCATACCACTAATTCTTCTTTGAATAGTATTATTTGACAGAGGTATTGTTTTTAACTTATGTCTCTATTTCACCAAACATTATATGCACCATTTCAATGGCTGCTGGCAAAATCAGATTTTCAGCAATTGTGTGCGGGTTAGTAGTTTTGGCAACGCGATAAGCAACTTGCTAATAATGCTTTTTCAGTAGTAGTGGTTGATAATGAACAAGAATCTTGCTTTTTATGTAGGACGTTCAGCTTTCTTTCCGAAAATTCTATACGGATTTTTTTTATTTGGATGTTTGTTATTTAAATGTCGAAGTCACTTTGATGTCCTCATGCTTTCTTGTGACTAGACTTCTCCACAAATAATAAATTGTAGTTTATTGAAAATAACGGTAACACCATATTTAAGATATTCATCAGTGTAAATTCCATTTTTCTTTTTATTACTGCCACTTTCAGACGTAGATGGTTCTGATCTTCTTTTTAAAAACGTATCCATAATTTGTAATTTATCGTAGACGTTATACATAAACGGGAATACGTAAGTCGCAAAATGTTTACTCTATACTGCATTCGCCACAACGCTCTATTGGTTTGTGCTGTTGGGAACTGAGGTCTCACACACACAGTAATTGAGCCCAAGTCGGGAAGGTTCCCATCCTGTTAAACTGGATCGGAATCCTCCTGACGACCACCACCCCCCCTGACTGCTTGGTTTCAGGGGGCCTCAATTTCCATCCTATGATTAGTATGTCATTCCTTCGTCCCCAGGTGGTTAGTCGTCAGTTGCTCAGTCCTTGTCTGAATCGCGTGATGCGCTCTGTCTGGTATTCTGAAAGAGAATGCTGGAAGAGAACGCTGAAAGAAAATCCTAAATGAGACTCTTGAATTTTGCACCCAAGGTCAATCACTCGCCGCCATAGTCCAGCATCTTGCGTGGTCTGGCGTGTCTTCTGTAATCCGCTATTTCGTACTCTGTGAGTTCTCTTATCTCGATGTTAACTGAGATCGTGAGGTCTCGTTGCACATCGCCGCTTATATAAAGCCAAAATGAGGTTCAGAGTGCCATCTAGTAGTAGAGTAAGCAGTAACGCTTTCGCAAATATCATGGAAAAGTATTGCGATATAGGCATAAACAAATATATCACGGTGTACAATGTTTAGTCAACTTTTTTTATTTATTTTTATTGTAAATTGCTAGTCTGGCAGAAGTACTACTATAGTTACTAGTGGGACAGATCGCAATTATTAAAATAATTGTTAAATTTTTTTAATGTATTTAATTTAAAATTAAACAGTAAAGTAAAATAAAATTAGGCACGCTATTTTTGTCTCTATTTTGGTTTGGATGATGAATAGGGGGAAATAGAAGGACGAGAACAATTTTTTTGACAACAACGGGGTCGCATTTTATATAATTTGGGAAACACTAGTTAGTCTAAACTATTTTTTTACTTACTTTCCATAAGTTAATCGTATGGAGCTTGTATGCAGACTGATGGCGCACAGATTGAGCATTTGTCATTTGTTAAAATAATGATTTGTATTTACCTTATTAGTTATTTATATTTGTCTTTTGCATATCCATTTTCAATATCTAAAGTAAATCTTGTTATTATTTCAAAACCTAGAGAAAGAGGAAAAAATGACAGACAAAAGTTATTTATTTATTCTTAATAAATAACACAATAATATGTGCTTCTATTTAAAAAACCAAGTTGACCTTGAAATGACCTTGAAGGTCACGAGCAAGAGAAAATCAAAGAATGGCAGTTTTTAGACAATCAAACTGGTTATGATAGTCACCCTGCATATGTATATATTTTAATTTCAGTGTTTAAATTTGCATTTTGATCATTTTCATCTAACCACTCTTCGATCAATGTTCTCAACTAACAAACATGAGTAGTAACCCTAGAAAATGTACTTATTTAATTTCAGCCAATCTTAAAATGTATCTACCCTATGTTTTTTGTTTTCCTTTGTGTCAAAATACACCGAAAAATTCACCTCTGCTAAATTACTACACGACACAATGTTAAATGAAATTTCACCATAGATGACGTGTGAAATTATTTTGCTTTGCAATTAATGCTTGTGATGTGCTGTTTCCCCTTCCCCAAAAGCTGTTGGCATCAAATATTAGCTTTGTACAAAAAATGCAAGAGTGTGATTAAAAAAAATTCGATGTCTGTTAAAGGATATGGTTCTAAAAAATTGTAGACAAAAGAACACTTTAAATAAATATATATTTTTTTATTGTGCACATGGACGTTGTGATAAATTAGGTATCTTTCTATCCCTTTTAATTCCAAGCGAACGTGTTTTAAATACGACTGAGTAAAGTATACTGGATCTAAAATATATACAGGATGTCCCTAAATTGCTGGGACATAGAGCTACCACGTATTGTAAGGGCCAAAATAAGTTAATTTATATTAACAAAATGTACCTTAAATCCGTGGGAAGAGTTT
This sequence comes from Psylliodes chrysocephalus, assembly GCA_927349885.1. Lineage (NCBI taxonomy): Eukaryota > Metazoa > Arthropoda > Insecta > Coleoptera > Chrysomelidae > Psylliodes > Psylliodes chrysocephalus. The sequence continues at coordinate 8,217,502 of OV651824.1, read as the reverse complement.
AAAATTTACTTAAAATATCACATTTTCGTACGCTGTTCAGAAATGCGTGCAACAAATTTAATGAAATTTAGCAAAACTACATTTTAGAAGATTACCCCTGTCAGTAATCGAAGAAACCCAAAAGAAATTGTAGAAGGGTTTAAACCATCCTTAATATTTGATATTTTTTTTTTTACTTAGGGTGGGAATACGGTTCTAAGACTTTTTTATTGGGTAGGCTTACTCATTTTTGATCATTGTAAAAAACTCCATATTTTGCATAGTTTCGTAGGAAAAAAATATTTCCTCAAACACTGCAGCACTTTCGTTGAATGACAAAAAAAATTATTTGGAATTGTCTGGTTTGGTAAGACAAATTTATAGTGAATAAGGTCAATATTTATTTAGCCAGAATTTTACAATTTTTCATAAAGGACAATGGTAAAATTGATTATACTCAGGGGTGAATTCCCACCTGCTTATTTTGAATCTTTTTATGATGTGTCACCTTCTATTTTGACTATTTTAGAAAATATGCTTTTTCAGAATAAAACAAAATTGGAAACAAAACTAAACTGTAACAACTGTCAACATACGGTACGATAAGTTCAAATTCAAACTAATATCAGGCAAATTAAAACAGATAAACTCAATATAGTTTTTATTGTAAATAATTTAACAAACAATAAGAACTAAAGGTTCTAAGAGCAAAATAATTAAATTTGAACTGAAGGTTCTTAATGCATAATAATTAATTATTGAAAAATAGTGAACAAATAAAATATGAAATTTGATAAGAATAGTCATATGCAATTTAAGTAATTTGTACATATGATACATACAAGAAAGCTCGGCTCGGTTTCGATTTAGGTTACCGAATGACTAAGCTGAGGGGATGGTCCTGCGGGTTCTGGAGGTGATCTAGCCTGCTCAGGAGTTCCAACGAGGTGGTATCGAGTTTAGTTTCTGTAAAGGAATGTACCTTGTCACTATAAGGTCTCCAGATGCTCTAAGTTGCGGATTCGCCGACGTTCTAGGTCTGAGATACTAGATCTCTACTTGGACGACTTGGACTGACTACGTTCAACACTTTTCTGGTCTGTTGGCTTAGTTCGTCATCGTTAATACTCCAGTGCATGAAAATGAAACGTGAGCTACTTATATTGACGACACAAAAATGGTGGTTAAAAGACGTCTTTTACTACTCCTGAGGTTAAGTAAATTGCCAAAAGATTACTGATAACGAAGAAATGATATTATTCGCCAGAAATATACCTACGAGTAGGTCCTAGACAGTGGCGTAGCCACGGGGGGTTTTGGGGGTCAGAACCCTCCCATGGATGGTCCTCGCATCACCATTTCTGCTATAGTATTGGCGCTGATCGCTATTGACTGTTTGTTTTTATTCACTTTCTTGATGAAACCACCCCCCCATAGTTCTCAAAAATCCCTCCTCTGAAAAATGGCTGGCTACGCCACTGGCAACAATTATATCCACCTATGTGAAAGAAGCACTATTAAAACTAAATAAGTTAACAGAAGGTTAACTTACTCAGAAAATTTACTAAAACTTAATTGGTAGGGTTAAACACCAAAATTATAAAATTACTTGGAAATAGCTAATATTCATTGGCAAAAATAAGGTAATAAGGTAAATAATTACCCTTTCTTAATCACACCCCAGATTATTTTAAAAACAAAGAAATGGTATCACAAATAAATTTGGAGATTAATTAAATATTACTAACTTAAAAATGAGTTGCTTGAATTTGAAATAGTCAAATAGGAATTAATTGAATATTAAAGATCTGTGAATCAATTAAACATGGATTATTCCTGTCGGAAAATACCCCAAATTATAAATCGCTACATGAAGATTTGATTTGTCACTTAGAATTATTAAAAAGAAACGATTTCCACAAAAAAGCAAAAAAAAAACAACCTATGATTTCCAGAATGTTTTTTTTTTATTAAAATTAATGTGTCTGGATTACTATGGCCATTGACACAATTACAATTATTTAGATACTATAATTTAATCTACAACCAATGATTCATTTAAACTAACAAATAACAACTATATAAGATGGAACAAATGAGATCCTTTTAAAAAATGTATGAGTTTGAAAAATTTAAATTACATTAAACTAAATCCCAAACGGATTTTAAAAAAATTATCCACTGTCATAGTGGATCTCAACAATAAATTGATAACCTAAATCTCATACGCCGCGAAATAACCCTGTAGGTTACATAAAAAATTCCTCCCAAAAATAATAAAATAATGAAAAAACTTAAAAGGAAATAGAGTAGTAGAGATAGAAGTAGAGTAGAGTACCTTTTTTTTAGCATTTAGGTTTGTAGCTTCCTTTATCACTATGCCTAAATTAATTAAGAAAAAAGTATTAAGAAAGGGAAAAGAAAAGATGAGAGAAAAAAGATAGAACAAACTTTTGTAAATAAGCTGTCTGAAAAAGTCATTTTATCTCCGCTGTATTATCAGTAAATCAGGTTTAATATTTCATGACGATAAGTATAGTAGCAAATTTTCAATCTTCTCAAAAAGCATTTTTACCTAAACACCGTACTAGCGATACTAGGATTCGCAAAAAAAATAATCAGCGCTCCATTAATTTGTTACACGATAGAGAGAAAACAGTGAACAAATTAAAATAAATTAAAAATTAAATCACTGCAAATAATCTATCGACAAATTTAAACAAATCGATGAATCTCCGCTCACAAGAAAAACAATATTAAATTACGAGACGATAAAGGTTAAAATCCATTGCAGGTATTAACACATAAAATGAACCACGTCAAATTACGATGCAATAAAGGTCAAAAACCGTTATCTTAGAGGTAAGACGTAAAATTGCTTTTTCTCGAAAAAACACCCTCTAAATAGCTGAAAACTGCCCCGTTCAACTTAATAAAATCCACCCCTAACCAACAATATCGGCCTAAATTAGAGGAATATACATCAGTTAATCACTAAATCCTTGCAACAAATACCCTTAAATAAAATAGTTCTAGATATGAAATAAGATGATCTTGCTGTTCTTTTGGCAATAAATGAATTGCAAGAGTTAGAAGAGGATCTTTATAATCCTCGAAGATTTTTAAAACAAGGGAAGCCATTTGATGAACTATTATTACCAGTCATTTCAAACTGACATAAAATGTAGACCAAATACATCGTATAAATTTGGCAACATGGGTCTGAACAGAGACGATCCAGCGAGACGTGTAACTCAATGTATTTTTTTTGTTCGGTAAAAGTCATTTGGGCGATTGTAACCACAACCAGTCTATGATGGCGCCACTAGTAAATAGCGGGAAAATTAAAAATGCTTTAGGGCGGGAAATTCAAACATGGATTCAGAAATAAATAGCTTTTCTATACAAATTTACAGGAGAAACAAAAACTATTGTTTCACTGTATATTAAAAAAATATAAAAGCTTCCAATAACATCAATTTTTTTATCATATGAATAATCATTTTAATAAAGGAAGTTTTAATCAGTTTAATATAAGCAGTGAACATAGTTTTTATTACTCTTGTAAATTTCGCTAAAAAAAAACTTGAAAATTTATTGATTATTAAATATTTAAACTTGGAAAAATAATACACCAAACTCTTTTTCTATAAATTATATTTTTGTAAGGATCAGAAAATAAAACTACAATTGCTTCATTTAGAAAGTACCTCGTATCATTTTGTGACAAATTACAAAGAAAGTAACAGTTGTTATATATTCATAATATATTTAAAAACTAATGTAACAAATATTTTATAAAGTACAGAGTATATCGATACCTTTTTGCCAGACTATCATAAGTGCCATTTGAACAAATGTCGCTTACGTTAGTCTGGCGAAAAGGTATTGATATGTTATGACTGTTTATTTTAATAGAAACCATGGAAACGAAACAAACACATACATACACTCAACACAAATGTATAAGGCCCGAGTCGAGTAAGTTCCCATCCTGTAAACTGGATCGAAACCTGCTAGACCCATTCCGTACACCCCCTGCTAACTCCTCTTAGGGTCATCAAGATCAATAGATTTACCCCTGTTATTTCGTTTGTTTGTGTATCTTGTGTGTGGTGTGCATTCCTGTTGTGTCCCCAGTCATGTAAAAGTTTTATCTGTTCTGCTGCAGGAGGTACTTTTCAAACATAGCAAATAATATTATTAATAATAAACACTATTTAAAGATGAATACATTTTTGTAATTTTTTTGTTATTGCCCCTTACCTGTCTCTTACACCACCAGGGTATACCTATTTTCCATATTCCCTTAATTATAGATTACCTTACAATGTTGGAATGAATATAACATTTTACCCATGAAAAATCTAATTACGTTTTTAACTCTTTTTCAATTTCATTTGAAACAATTGGTACCTATATTATAATTTATTATCAAGGAAATCTTCTAATAAAGTTATAGCAAATCCTACTTAAGGAGGTCCTTTCGCCACCAACGTTAAATAAAAAATATTAAGATTATGACTAAAATTAATTTTTTTCTAATAGTAGATGTCCTTATTTATCTAATAGTGAACTTTTAACTATACCTTACCGTGCAAATTTTTGAGAAATTTTTTTTTTTTAAATGTGTGTGTTTGTACAGTGTCTTATGAGAAAGTAAGACTTGAACAACAATTTTCGATTTATAATTAATTTTACTATTATTTATTGATTAGATGGAGTAGAAAAAAACTAAAAATAAGGTTTTTGAAATATTTAGGTTTTTTTTTACAATAAAATATATAGGTTACCGTGGAATTTATTGAGAAATTATTATTAAAAAATCACAAAAAATTTTCAACTAGGTTACTTGAAAATTTTTTGTGATTTTTTAATATTAATTTCTCAATAAGTTCCACGGTTTACTATATATATTTTATTGTATAAAACAAAATCTAAATATTTCAAAAACCTTATTTTTAGTTTTTTTCTACTCCATCTAATCAATAAATAATAGTATAATTCGAGAATTTGCAAGGTAAGGTATAGTTAAAAGTTCAGTATTAGATAAATAAGGACTTCAACTATTAGAAAAAAATTAATTTTAGTCATAATCTAATAACTTTTTTTTAACATTTTTTTTTAACTATACTGGTTGTACTGCAGGATAAATTAACTTTTCTTGAGATTGTTCTCTCTCTAAAATCCAAACCCGACCTGATGTCTCCAAATTTATTTTCCAATGCATCCTGATTTAAAATTCTGCCCTTTTGTGATTACATTTTTTTTTTCTTCCTTTAGAGTGGCTATTAGAGGTAAGAAATAGCCAAATCTCTAATTATTTCAAAAGTCCTTTGCCAATACTACATGTGTAGATTTTTTACTCAGCAACTCAGCATACATTTTACTTTTCTAGTAGGTAGGAACTTTGTACTGCCATTAAAGCTGTCCAGACATTCATCTACCTACTTAATGAACAAAAGTAGCTGTAACAATGGATCTCTGTTCCAATTCACCTAAAATAATTATAGTCATTTTGTAATATATTATTAAACACACACATTATACAGTGGTTTTCTTAATAAATTGGAAATTACTTACCTCTAGAAAGAAATGTGTACAAAGTTTGGTTCCAGAAATTGCTTCATGCAAAAAATAATATCCAAAAATAAACATTCTCTCCCAAAGAAAATTAATTAAACAACAAAATCAGACTCAAAGAAATAAATGGGGCCCAAATTAAATTAATTTTAATAAGATGCACACGTTCATAACAACATTCATAACATTGTCAGTTGTCAGTTTTAATCGATACGTCGACGTCAAAAAACCAGCAACATCAGCGACCTCTTAGATTGGTGTTAGTTTTATTGGAGGGAAATAAATATATGTAAAGATCAATGTAAAAGAGAAAGAAAGTCATGTATGTAATTTAAATGGACCACCGAACAATTTTTCCTATGAAGTTACACGTCTCTGTTGTCTCTGGTCTGAATGACCCAAAATTCACTTTACCCGATAGTTCAGCATTTATGTGTTGTGTAAATGGCGTGTGAGCGGTTAAGTATTTGCTTCACAAGTCTATTCCATCGAAATTCGTGTGAAGTTGAGAATAAGAGCGCTGATCTACAACTTGACCCTATCAACTGTTGTGTAATTGTTCGCGTCACCAGTTATCTCTGGGCTCTATAATACGTGGTAGTTCTATGTACCAGTAATTTTTAAGACACCCTATATAATAAGGGATTTTAATAAATGGTGAAATTGTCTCCGTAGTTTTTGTATTTGTCATACCTGCATGAATCGTTTTGTCGTCGTTAAAAATTATTGGTTCCGGGGAAGTTCAATGAGAAGCAAAACATTCACATTTTTCGATACAAAATCTACTACTTTTTTGATGCATAGAACTGCTATTTAATAATTTTTTCTTGAAAATTCATTGCATTTTTATTAAATTTGGTAACCATCATAGTTTTGGATTAAAAAGTTGGAATATTTTAAAGGATTTGGTATTGGAAAATAAAATGTTTATTCAACACGGAAAAAGTTGTATTGATGTTCATCATGTATTTCTATTTTCCGACGAAATGCATAAATATATTAATAGAAAAATGAATGTGATTTAAAAATAAAAGTAGGCTATTTAAAAATTAGTTTAAATTATATTTTAATTTGAAATGTTACAAGGAGCACTACAATAGTTCGCGGAAAATGTAAAACAAAACACAAATTACATTATGTAAATATCTTTATTACTTCTAAAATATTTCTCTCTAAAATCTATGGGTACACTTTTGCATCCGATGAAACCATTCTTCAGAACACTTTCTCCACTATGGGCCTCCATTTAAAATGAAGAAACGTTGAAAATCCACTCCCTCTTCTTCTGTAAGCTCGAGAAAGAACCGCTGAAATGTATTTTCAAAGGATTCAAGGTGCTCAGTAGTATCTTCCTTCACATTATTATCCAGTTCATCTTCAGATTCCTCTACCACACCGCTGAATTTTTCAAACATGGTAATATTTTCAAAATTTACTTTCCGACGCCAGTTTTGCACCATGGATACAAATGCCCGAAAATTGTTTTTAAATTGCTCTGCCTTCCCAGTTATTTTAGGTTTATCTTATTTAATTGGTCTAAGATGTACGATAAGTAAACAATTCTTTTCTTCCATGCTTCAACATTAAAGTAAGCCACAAGATCATGTTTCTCTTGCACTTCATCTTTCAGCTCAAAGGCACGATTCACGACATTTCCTTTCGACAACCAGCTTACAACAGTATAGAAAAGAGGGACCTCATGATCAGAATCCATGCCTTTACAAAGTTCTTTACACATTATTGAGAGCTCCAGATATAATTCACAAGTTGGTTCAGAGAATTAAGTACCTATATCTACTACCTTTTGCAGATGAGCTGGTTTAATCTTACTGGGAAGATTCGTTTGATGAAAGTCCGACTGGTGATATCCGATGATATCTTTACCTTGTTTGTATCTTTTCGATATTTTTCTACGTTAATAACTTATGTTTTACTATTCTACTATGATATATTGTCTTGTTTCTTATTAGATTTTAATAGGAAGTTTTCTACGACTAATCTGTAATTGGATCCTGTTTCTGCTTCTGTCTTTATTTAAACTCTCGAAATTTTTTCTCCTAAATTTTGAGTCTAATATCTGCAATCTTCTGCTGTCTAGGGTATGCCGATGATCTGGTTATCGTCCTAAGAGGCAATAAGTTCACAGATACAATAACGGAGCGCACACAAACCGCTCTAAACATCGTTGAGGAGTGGTGCAGAGAGAAGGAACTAACAGTAAACCCTCACAAAACCACAACAGTCAACTTCAGGACTAACGTGACTAATAAAGGAGTGGGGATTCCATTTGCCCAAGAGGCCCAATACTTGGGTGTCTTTTTTGACCACAGGTTAACATAGAATCAACACTGCTAAAAGTCACCCAAAAAAGCATATCTTTTAATTTATGTCGAAGGTTGTGCAGAACTAAAACCAAAAATCTCCCTGTGTCTGTATACCAGAGTCATAAGACCTATGATAGCCTATGGGTCGGTGCTAAATCTAACACCACTACATATATTTATTCAAGGCTAAGCCAGGTCCGTCACATATAGACAGCACATAGGTCCATCAACCATACACAGTCTGCATGGCCGTGACTCCAGCGAGCTATACAAAGACTTGGAGATTGAGAACGACCAAATAATGGGAATGCCTTCAGGCAAAATGCTCCCAAAATATAGCTTTTCAAAAGCAATATAAAGTAACTATACTACACAGGAAAGCTTGGACGGGAGAACCTCTTATTCACCTGGTATACAGACGGCTCCAAAACCCATGAAGGTTTAGAAGTAGGTATATATACTGCCAACGCAAAGACAAGAATCTCAAAGTACATACTTAGATAAACATGCGACAGTATTCCAGGCAGAAGTAGCAGCAATACATCACTGCGGAAAAGAGGTATTAAGACATGAGGTAAACGGAAAACCATTGTCATATACTCAGAAAGTCAAGCGACGTTAAAACCACTCAATTTCATGCAGATAAACTTAAAGCTTGTGTGGGACTGTTTGGAAGTCCTGAGAGAACTAGGTAGTCAAAACAAACTAACCTTAGCCTGGGTACCCGGTCGCAAAGATCATTAGGGCAATGAAGAGACTGATTCACTAGCTCAAAAAGGAGTTTCAAATGCTCTTGTTTGCCTAGAACCCTTCTGTGGTATTAAAAAGACAGCTTTCAGAACATGCACAAAGCAGTGAATGTAAAAATCTCAGGAATGATGGCAAAATTCAACAAGACTGACACAGGCCAAAGAGTTCTTAAAAGGGCCATCGCCCTAACTCACCTATCATCTACTAAGTCATAATAGGAAAAATACTGAAGTACTAGTAGTCCTATTAACAGGGCATTTTAGGCTTAACAAACATATGTATAACATCGTTCTAGCAGATGGGACTTTGTGCCGATTCTACTAGGAAGAGGAGAAGGCAACTAGCTATGCCGGGAACTACAAAAGTACAAACCAGACAAGGTACCCTAAACAACGATTAAAGGATATCCACAATAGATCTGAAAAGGTCTAGGTGGGGTAGGCTACATGGCCCACAGACCCAGAGAAATCTAATCTAATCCAATATGTAATATATAAGGCTTCTTGTACTCCTCTCTTCTGCCATAGTTTGTTTATATAACTGGTCTTACTGGCCATTATGAGAGTGTTGGAGAACTATGGATCAGCTGTACAAACCTTGTAGGAAATTGGATTGTCTAAATCCTTATATTTCGTTTCAGAAGTAAGGTTATACAAGGTGTTCCTTAATAATGTGCAAATATTTAAGGGTATGCAAGTGCATCTACATGAAAATTTAATGATAATTTGCTATAATTCAAAAATGTTCCGTTACGAAAGAGGTGCTAGAGTTTCAGCAAAAAAAAATTAATATTTTCGAAATTGCTTGATATATTTTAATGATATTTAGTACGCAGTGACAATGTTTCGTTTAATTTGAAACATAACAGCTCACTTCAGTTGTTTTTCTGCGATGCGCCGTTTTTTAGTAATTGTCCAAAAAAATTATTGAAATGTTTCTAGAATACAAAAATATATTTTTATTTTTATAAATTAAACTATTATTATTTTTTCATGTAGATTCACATGTGGTTTTGGTGAGAGTCAATAATGCTCTGTTTGTACCTGCCATTTTCAACATAAAATATTTTATTACAATTAAGAGATCCCTCCATGTAGGAGCTTGTTTAGGAATTGTACCACCCAGAGAGATGGCTCTGCGGTAACGCATCTGCATCGCATAAACTTTGCATTCGGAAGGTCGTGGGATTGAGCCCCACGGCCGCCTGGCCTATTATGAGTTTTTTAGAGGTTTTCTGATAGCAATAGACACATGTTGTCAGTAACATCCTCTGAGATACTTATCACCAGTCCTTTAACTCCATCCCCTCAGACCCGATCCTTGATCCCTCCAGTGCGGCTATATCGGCCCAACTAGGAGAATAAAATACATTTTTCCTTGTGTATTTTTTTAACAATGTAAAATGTCGCATAGTTACAATTTTTTATTAATATTCTTTCATAAATATAACATCAGAATTTAAAATTCCAATTTTGTATGAAAGAGTACAAACTATTTTTCTTATTTATTGTTATCGTGTACACTATAAAAACAATGTAAAACAGTAATTTCCTTACTGCGTTTATATGTTTATAGAAGAAACAAATTTAATAGTTCTACCATAGTTTTACTTTCTTCTAAAGAATATAACACATTTTCTACTTAATCAAATTTTTGCTACCGTATTTAAAATCATAACTCGAAATCACAATTGGAAATTTCCATTTTTCACAGTACTAATAATTTCTGTTGAAACGAAACCCAGCACAATTTGTGTAGTGTTCCTTGTCTATTACTAATTATATAAAAACTAGTATTGATTATAATGTGAAATGAGAGTTGCACTAAAAATTAGATTTAACATTTTTGCACGTCACCAATATTAAATTATTTTTTTATTTTAACTTTCTAAAAATGGTAAAAATTGACTCCGAGCCCATACCCGTCAAAATATAGCGAAAGAACTGTAGATACAACTTTATTACTATTAAAAACTGTATAAAATATCAATTTTAATTAATACATGATGTGGAAAATTTGGTATTTTCTCGTGTGTTAAGGAAATTAATTAATGTGGTTTACACGTTTTGCGACTATTTGATGCGACGCTGAAACTGTTTTGAATTTTTCGACAATTTTTCTTTCATTGATTTGTTTTGCCATTTTGATTGCATAATTCTTAATAAGCACTACATCAATAAAAAAAAATTAACAATTTCCAGCGCTACTTCCTAAGAAATGGCAATAATTTGGTATAAGGTTTTTGAAAAAAAATGTGTTTTTATCCCCTATATACGGCTGACATTTTTCTCGTGTAACATAGTGTAATATCGTCTCACATTATATTTTTTAGGAACTGATATTACTTGTATACAAACACTGTACTAAAGTTTATTATAGGCTTGTTTCGGTTATTTCACGAACTAATTCAGAATCAGTGAGTTACATTTGCTCAGCTCAATAGGCTTTTAACTTATCGCGACGTATACCTAAAAATGAATTCGTCCACTGTATTTGAAAACTGGAATCGACGGTTCTGTTTGAACCAAAACAAACCCTACATAAACACTTAAGCATAACAATAAACTTTGCGAACCGTATTCAACGTCTTTCTATCTATGAGGGTGTCTATCTCAATAGGCCCATTGTGCATCCTCCTAAGTAGATAGACACCTCCTAGCTCGTGAGCCAGCCTACAGATTGAATGTAGTTGACAACGTCGCCAAGAGGCCCTTCTGCTATATTCTAATAAATAAGAGCGTCTGGCAATTGTAGAGAATATGCTCGATGGTATCATCTGCTTGTTCGTACCCCCTGCAGAGTGCAGATTCTGATAGTCCCATTAGATGGAGATGTTTCCGCACTTTGTAATGACCAGTCAGAATGCCTGTGATCAGGCGCAGATTCTGTCTAGTATTTGTTTGATGTAGTGTTGTCAGGGTAACTTAAAAGCTCCCTGGCAAATCGGCAGCTTCTAGTTTCATCCCATCTTTCTTGAATTTTACAAGGGAGTGTTCTTTAATTAGGTTTGTCACTACCGATGTTGTCAGTCCGATAGAATGGTCAGGTCCAAAAAGTATTTGGTTGGCTGTCTTCTTGGCTAGTGAATGTGTAAGATGGTTACCTTTAGATGTGGCGTGACCTTTGATATTAAGTTGACCACATTGTTGATGAATACTTCGGCCAAAGCTTCGTGACATTCTAGTACTAACCCTGAGTAAATTCGTGGTCTGGCCTGGGTGAGTAGTACGTGTCTGCTATCTGTATAGATAAGCATATTCCTTCTAGTGATATTATTTCTGGTGATTTCTTTTGCTGCTATAATAATCCCCGTGAGCTCGATTTGAACTACACTGACATTATTGCTCACGGCCCATTGTATGTTTAGGTTTAAGGATCTGGAGTATACATCCTGAGCCTTGTTTTGTTTTAGAACCGTCAATGTAAATATGAATCGCACCTGCACTTCCGTCTCTTCTATTTGTTCTTGTTAACTAGTAAATAAATGAACACTAATCACATGAAATACTTTAATAATTAACCATGATTGACTTTTCAGAAAAACTAGAAAAATATCTGACCTGACGTTCTTCATATCAAATAATAACTAACTTAATGTCTAGGTACAGGACAAGCATGTAGTATTAATGAAATATGCTAACAGTTCTGTTATAACTTTATAACTCTTTGAAGGATATATCTCGGTGAAATGTAGCCATTTTCGCTTGAAGCAGTGGGGGCGTATCAAGCACCTACTGCCAAAAGCGTCGTCTCGCCTCACATCCTACATCAGATTCTATTCCAACCGTACGGAGGCGTGTCATTGTCCTCAGAGCAACCTCCTTGATGTAAATATCAAAGGGAGTGAGACTAAGAATGACTTCCGTGGCTCTGGTCGGTAAGGTTTTCTTGGCTCCTGTTTTGTTGAGACATTCTCTCCTTTTTCAAATTCTTCTAGTTTGCGGATAGCTGTCAATTTTTGGGTTTTATGAGTCTCTATTCCACATTATTAACTATTAACCATGCTAGTCCTACTTGACTCAACTTTCTTATATGCGCGCTAATGGCCACTCGAACGTTCAAGACTGCTCCAACAAAAATCGAAATCCTAATGTTCCACCCTGTTATCTCTGGTTCCACCGTAACTTCGATGCTACGTTCTATCTATAGCCACTGGCGTAAAATTACCTATGTTTCATTTTATATTTCATTGTTGATGTAAAAATGAAGCGCAAAGAAAGATGTAGGGACAGCTCTGCTTTAGATAATCTTCAAATCAACTAAAACTCATAAATTTGTCGTAATATACAATTATTAAAACAGTCGAAACACTAATGAAAAGGTTAGATCAATAAACTTTCTTTACCACAGATAGAATAATTTCGAGATATATTGCGACACGTCAAGCGTTCCTCTTCTTCGACGCATTGTGGGTGGAGCTGTCTCAATATTTCTCGAAACTACTCTACATTTTGTATTGTTTGCCAATCCAATATTTAATGGTTTTGACAATTGTATCAGATACGTTTTTATAAAAATAACTAGGGGTTCAATTAAATTAAATTAAATCATTAAATAATCTCTTTTAATGTTTTTATTTTACACGTATTTTATCTGTATTTCTTTAAAATACAAGTCTTTCGCAATATCTTGACGTGAAATGTTTTATTTTTGCGAGAAATGTATAAAAGTCATTTTACGAGTTTCAGAAAAGAAAAAGAAAATTTACCATTTTTTAGAAATGCACAACCAGCTACTACAAAAGTATGTAGACGACACTTTGATTTCTCACAATAACTTTAATTGTTGTTATTATTATTATTACCTAATAAAACAATTTCGTACAGTTGCATTGGCGTTTCTAGGGGGTTAAGACTTAAGAGTAGCTTAACAAACTAGAGTTAAACATTTTTACATATTTTATTTCTTTCTTTTGTTTTATACATCACAATTTGTTTAGAAAATATTAAAATTTAAATTAAATACCAACGTTTTGCGGAAATAGAAAACCTCAATAAAACATCATCGAATTTTATCAAAATTCTTTTTTTAACACTTAATTTGAAAGTTTTGCACTTTTTTAATTTAAACAATTTTTTATTTACATATACATATTTTATTTTTCCTGTATTCTGATCAATACTTCGCTTCTAATGGGCACGAAAATTTGACAACTAGTCCTTAGGATAATATCATAACAGGCATTGAATTATATCCAAAGAAAACCAGCCCAGATAGAAATTTAATCTCAACATTCTAACTTTGATTTTGTTTACTAAGAAGAACATCATTCTTGGACCGGTTTCGTCCTTATTAGGACTCATCAACAAGAATTAGACAACGGTTAGACAAGAAATTAGACTAAACCGGGACAATATATCCCCTGTAGTAGTGCATCTCACTTGTTAAAGAGATGGCACTAAGTTTGCAGCGCTAAAAGCGTCTGGCCGCTCAACTACCTCGATATGGCGGTAAATTCAAACATAATTTTAAAGCGAAATTTAAATTTCCCGCCAAAATTGTAAATTTCCTGCCGCAGAATTGCGGGAATTTTGAAATATATTTATTCGGCAATAATAATTAAGAAGTATATTGCATGTTCCATTAAACAAGCTGTAAATCCGGGCGCCATTTTTATTTTGATTGCTAAAAATAATACGATTTCTTTATTTTTAGCTATTACAATAACAGCAGCGTTTGGATTAATAACACATTTAAAAGAATATGTAATATACTTTTCAATTTTACCTGAATCACTTCTATTTTTACCTAGAGGCTATAATCAAAAAAAATTGGCTTTGGTATGAAAAAAAGGTATAAAATATTTTATTTGAAAAATTATAAAACTTATTTAATATATTTCAAGGATAACTCTAGCCATATCCATTTTACTGAAAAAAAAAAAGAAACTATATTAAATTAAATCATTCGTTAGTTATTAAGAGATGTTTGTGATATACACAGTGTCGGATATCGAATGTTTTACAATACGTTATGCTAATGTCTAAGTGAAAACTACAAATAGTTAGTATTAGTGCGAGCAGCAATGGAATACTATGAACGTAGCCAGCCGGCTGCGTGGGGATGTACCTCGACATGTGCCTGTTCATATTACACAGTACAGAAGGCAACATATTCATATTATTCGTTTCCTGATCGCACTAATGCTAACTCTTTAGTTTTCGCTTCAATGCTAGCAAAGCGTATTGAAGAGTGTTCAATAGCCGATACTGTATATAAATGCTAAAATCAACAAGTGAAATAAATTTTTTTAGTATAAATGGACCCCCTACTTCGAAAAAGGAGAAAAACTGAAACAGAAAATTATTATACTTGAATTTTAAAGGCTGTTGCCACTGGAAAACTATTATCTAGGGCTTGGATGACAGCGATAGGACTCCCTCCTTGAATCGTGTCTATAGGAAAGCATAAGATCTTAGTTAAATTATAATATTAGAGGGTATTAACTAAAAAATATGAAAAATTATTACAAACGTGGCACCTACATTAAAAGAAGGGAAAACTGAAAACAAAATTGTTTTACATGAATTTAAAAAAAGTATTATCTAGAGGCGGGGACCCTTGGATGACAGCTATAGCAATCCCTCCTTGAATTATCTTTTTCTGAGTTTGTTGTACGTTCTGCTTTCCACATTAAATAAGTACGCACTTAAGACAACACAATAAATATCGCTGAAACAAAATTAATAGTAATAAACGGTATAAATTTCGTAGAAGAAAAAATCAAAAAATTATTACTTGTCAATATTTACACTTCACGCTTCGCTTGTCAAAAACTTCGTCTTCAACCAATGAACGTGCCGATCTCAGACATGTCAAAATTCAAAACGATACTAGCGCCATGTGGCTATGTGTCTGGCCGCAGCGTAACTCAAAGCCATTTCTTGAATTCCAGTGACATTACTATAGGGGATATATTGTGGAAACCTGTTTAAGAATGACGTTTTCCTAAATAAGCAAAATCAAAGTTAGAGTAGGTATTGAAATTAACACTTTGATCTCCGTATTTTCCGTTTTACGTTCTGGGGCCATGACTCCACTCATGAGCAATACAATCGTTGCTTCAAGTCCGTGTGTTCACCCAAGGTCACTTTTTATGCGGAATTTGTGTAAGTTGTCAGATTGTGAGGACCCAGGGGACAAAAGGACCGTACATGGACGAGCAGAATTGATAAATTATTTATTATTTTTGAGTTGTGAATAAAATAAAGGAACAATTTTTTTTATTAGTTACAAAGAAAACGTCAAACTGTAATAAAGGAAAATTTGAAAACCAAAAATTGAAAAATTCTACACGTATTTATTCAATTTAACAAAAATGAAAGTTTAGTAAAAGATCATTAAAATTCTAAAACTAAAAAAAACTAAAGCTTCTTAAAAAATTGGTAACCCTTACAACTAAAATATTTCGGCATCTTATTCGTGCTACAAAAAATAAACACAACTATTTCGAGAAAGAAGAAATATGGAATCAGATTTAGTTCCACCATTGATTTTTAGTTTAAACAAATATGACCGAATAATAAAACGTAAACCGAAGTAGATAAAAAGAAACTAGTTTAAATAAAAAACCTGCAATAAAAATTTGATCCCAAAGGTAGAACAGCTGATCTCAGCAGGGGGCTTAACGTATTAAATTTCTATCTTTGCTGTTTCTTTGGATATAATTCAATGCTTGTTGCGGTATCAGCCAAACAAGAAGTTGTTTTTTGAATAAACGGTCGCTCGTATTATATTGTGACACATGGCTTATATTAATAAAATGTTTTTCAAATACTCGTGCATATATCTTAAACCGTCAAGTCGGTTTCAGACTCATGGCGCGAAAGCTTGTGAAGAACCGTGAATGCGAGTTGTAGATGATTTTCGCTTCTATTTATGTAGTAGAGCCACTAAACTATATATTAAACTGGAAGAACAAAGCCGATCAACAAAATCAAGCCACATAGCGAGGTGATATTTGACACTGTGGCGCCCACACATGCGTATCGAAATGCGCTAAAAACGAACATCAAAATTAAATTTAACACTTATTACATTCAAATACGACACCTTTTAATTTAATAAAATCACTTAAAAATGATTTTTGATTATTTCGCAGTTTTAATAATAACAATTATTAAAATCGCGTTATTAATAAAAAATAATATAACTTATCGTAGTACGCCCGTGGGAAACGTGACGTAGAATGCTCAAAATTGACAATCTGGCGTCCAAATTGTTATGCGCATCGACCGTTTTTTTCACCCATCTCAGCTTAGAAATTAGGAGTTTAATATCAAGGTCGGTGAGTAGAGCCTGTTTACTCCATGTTCCCCGATAAGAGTCGGTTTTTGGGTTCGTACTAAAGAAATGCGAAGCTATTCATATTTACCCATCATAGCAGTGCCGTAGTTGCATTGTAGACGTGGTTGTAAATGATGTAGGTTCATAGTAATAAATAATATATTACCAATGCCCCTAATATTTTATTTCATCCTAAATACTGTATTCAGATAATATTGGTAACGACGTGCTCAAAGAGCACGTCGCAATCTATTATACAGTATATCCCACATTATATAATAGATTGCGACGTGCTCGAAGAGCAACTCGTTAACAACAAAGTGTATTCAGATATTGTTGTTAAAGACGTGCTAGAAGAGTACGTCACAATCTATAATTCAGCTTATCCGACATTGTATAATAGATTGCGATGAGCTATTCGAGCACGTCGTTAACTAAAAATTGTATTCAGATAGTTGTTAACGACGATGTGGGACACATTGTATAATAGATTGCGACGTACTCTTTACCAACAATATCTGAATACACTATTTAGGATGGAATTAAAGTATTAGGGTAGGCCATTTTACTTATATTGTGTGTTCCATATTATATAATCGATTGCGACGTGCTCTTCAAGCACGTCGTTAACAACAAAGAGTATTCCGATAGTGTTGTTAACGACGTTCTCAAAGTGCATGGCGCAATCTATTATACAGTGTGTCCACATCATATAATAGATTGCGACGCTGTAGCTGCGGAAACGATGTTTCCTGAAAATCTGTTTCATAGATTCGATTGAATCCACAAGCTGGTGGATCAGACAATAACAAAGTGAAATAGAAAATGGTTGTTATAAATACTCCAGAGTGAGATGAAAAATAACCTGTCTTCGCCCATAGAGTCGCATCTTAAGCCTATTGACACGCATTCTACCCCATTCCAGTTCATTGGGTCCGAACCACCGACCTTGATATTAAACTGGATGGCTATATGACATAAACCCTACTTCTAATTTCTAAGCCGACATGGGTGGGAAAAATGGTCGGTGAGCATGACAATTTGGACGCCAGACCGTCAAGTTCAAGCATTCTACGTCACGTTTCCTACGGGCGTACTACGACAAATTATATTATTAAGCTATTGCATAGCTTTTATCGCGGGCTTTGAGCGTGGCGACCGAATCAAGAAAGTTCGTAATTCCGTAACGAAAATAAACCTAACACCCCCCCACTCCGACCGGCACAGCGGTGCGGCGTTTTGAAAGCCGTCGAAGGTTTATCCGACCCTATTCGTATTAGTATGAAGCGGAGTTAAATATATGTCTGCGGACTGATACGTTTATGCAATACAAGAACTAGAAGAGCTTTCTCTGGCTTCTAATAAATTGGTATCACAAATGTTCCCGGCTGGCGTAAATATTAGATATTAATTTTTTTGCAAGATTTATAATAGTATATTATGCAACGATCATGTAATGATGGTTATTAATATACGAGCATTAACTGGGATACGAAACGAGCCAACGGTGAGTTTCGTATGGTTTATGCGAGTGTTTTAATAACCATTACATGAGAGTTGCATACGCTATTTTTTGTACACCCGATAAATAATCAAGACCTTAAAATTATATATTTATTGTACACAATAACAGTAATTACTCATATTTCTATAAAAAATTCTACAAAATTGTAATTAATGGTATTACTTCGGGTATTGGTATTTCCCTAGATTTTTGCGGAAAAATATTTTGTACTGTATTTACTGCTTTCTCCGATATGTGTGGAGGAGTCTTCTATATCGCTGATATCAGACATTTTAATATTATAATTATCGAAGTTTAGCTATCTACGAAAATTTAATACGTTTTGACAACTAAAACAATTACAATAGGAACCTAGGACAAACGTCAAACAGCATGCTTGATTGAAAAATTGTAGGTTTCTATTGATTAAAAATCTGTATCGTAATGAAAAATCTGTATCATAATGGGTATCATTATGAAACGGATTATGGGCATATATAAGTGCATTATTATAATACGGGTGTAGAAAAAATATTAATTTTTATTTTATCAGTGTTTACTATTTCATTATTAAGCTATTGCACAGATTTTATCGCGAGCTTGAGCGTGTCGACCGAATCAAGAAATTCCGTAACGAAAATAAACCTAACCCCTCGAAAAATCGAAAACTCGAAAAACCGAAAAATCGAAAAATCGAAAAAATGAAACAATCAAAAAATCGAAAAATCGATCAAAAAATTGAAAAATCGAAAAATTCAAAATATCGAAAAATCAAAAAATTTAAAAATCGAAAAATTAAAAAAATCGAAAAATCGAAAAATCGAAAAATCGAAAAATCGAAAAATCAAAAAATCAAAAAATCGAAAAATCGAGAAATCGTAAAATCGAAAAAGAAATTCCGTAACGAAAATAAACCTAACACCCCCACTCCGACCGGCGCAGCACAATTCCGGAAATTTGAATTTGAAAATGAATAATGATCTACAAGAATCCACAACAAAACATGGGATCACCATTGACGCGATATTTTCCAGATATTTAGAGGATATCAAGTCTCAAACATGTTTCTTATTTCAGTTACCATAAACCTATAGTTTCAATGATAAAAATTCCTGAATAATCTACATGTATTGTAAGATAATAAAAATATTTTAAACAATATTAACTTCTCATTTATTCAATAAAAGAAAAAAAATTGTTTGCTTATCGGTCACCACGCTCAAAAAGTGTAACTTGAATTAATATCAAAGAAAAAAAAATACTGCATAAATAAAATAAATAAATAATTATAATTACATAAGTTGATAAAAAATGCTATGCAATAGCTTTACCGCGGCAGTCCCCGAGTGCCACCCGTATTTTTTTTTATTAATAACACGCCATTTTAATAATCATTATTGGAACATTTTTTCCAGCTGCGTATTAATCAAAAATCATTTTTAAGTGATTTTCTTAAATTAAAAGGTGTCATAGTTGAATGTAATAAGTGTTAAATTTAATTTTGATGATCCTTTTTAGTGCATTTCGATACGCACATGTGGGCGCCAAAGTGTCAAATATCACCTCGCTATGCGGCTTGATTTTGTTTATCGGCTTTTTTCTTCCAGTTTAATATATAGTTCAGTGATCTGAACCTATATAAAATGTTGAAGCAGTTGCTGATATATAATGGCTCTGTTTATGACTGTCCTCATATATTGACGGATATTTTACCTAACAAATTTTTTAGAGAATGTCAAAATAGCTTAAGCTCTAACGAATACCTTAATATGACTAAAACCTTTATATAGCATATTGATCGATTTTAAGCAGAAAAATTCGGTAGAATAAATAGACAGATGCCGCTCATTCTGAACAACTTTGCAATGTGACGTTATGTTGCTATAGGGACAAGTTGTCTGTGAATAGTATTATGGTTTACTATCGAAAAAAAATTTTTTTTATATTGATCCAAATTTAAAAAGTTTGTACCGTCTGTTGATCCGTATTCTCGAGCTCTATATATTCGACTAGTTTCATGATATACGAAGAGTAGTTGATTATTTCAGGAAATCAATCAATTAGGATTGAGATCATGATTGAAAATAAACTTTAAAAATCATGAGGTTTCCAAGGCCCACTAAAAGAGAAAAGTAAAATATAAGTTTTAACAAATCAATATGTATATTTATTTGTTTTAAAAAATATCTGGAAGACGTTGGAATTTTTCTAAAACAGTTCAGTCGAAGACTACCCTAATAAAAAAGAAAAAGTAAATTAAAACTATGTAAACGTTTACCATCTGTTAACTCAGGTTTCTATAAGATTTGATTATTTTGTTTAGGCAACAATGCTGAAGAAAAATAAGTTCAAGCGTCGACCTACCGAACCGAACATATTACCCGCCAATGGGGAGGGGGGAAAGAGCACAGACGAATAATCCCATTAAAATACTAACCCTTTTCATAAAACACAACATTATCTCACCTAACTAATCAGTTTTTTAAAGGTATTCATTCTGATATAATTTTTGCGGAATTATCATAAATCAAGAAATAAAGTCGATGACTTACCTATTTTTGTTGTGAACGTTTGATTTGAAATATTTGATTTTCTTTATGGCCCATGTAACGGCTAATTCAAATTTGACATGTATACTATCAAAAAGAGGTAAATAACATAACCTTTTAATTTAAAGTCTTCTCTTTTTTACCTTTACTGCTGAAGTATCGGCCAAGTTTATTGAAATTTATGTTATTTACTTATTTTTCACTCCTACGATTGGAGAAATATTATTTCTTTTCAAAACGTTGCAATACAAAAATAGCTAGTTTTCGATATTATATATATAATTCAATTCCACGAAATTTTTGTCATTGATGAATGTATTTATTATTGGATAAGTAACTCGATTGTTTTTCATTATTTCTATTTCTTCATATGAGCATGAGTAATTTTGCTTGATTTTTAGGATTTCTCAAATTGCTTTTTGATTTTCTTAAAGTAGGATTATATCATTTTAATGAGTATGCGTTTGTGTACACCCCCTCCTCAGGCCACCATGTTGAAGAAGATGAAGGGTAAAATGAAACGTCGCAATACCGAGCCGACAATGTTGGTGTCGCCCGGCGTTCAATTGGCACCGCTCCCATCCAACGACGGTGAATCCCCAACAGATCCAAACAACACCAATTTTTAGTTAAAAAAAAAAGTTAAAAGTTTTATTTAAGTTTGTGTTTAGACTTTAGCTCACATCTTGGGCGCTTTAATTTTAAGTTACTGACTCTGGTAAATGTATTAAAAAATAACAGTAAAATGTAATAATTATTACGTTAGAGTATGGTATTTTTACCAAAATACTGGTGAAAAAAAAAATGGTAAGGCAGTCGGCCCGTTACTTTTATTTAATTTTAAATAATTTGTTTCAGTACAAGTAATGTACTAATTAGTTTTGAATAATAATTTATAAAACAGAATATATAATGAAAAGTTGGTACATTTATATTACGGTACCGTAAATCAAATCGTGAGTCAATCTCACTCATTTATGAAAAAATTCCATCATAAATCATAAATAACACCGAAGGGAATTAACATCCTGTCCCTAGACGTATAAATTCGGTCATCAAAATTTCTGGATACCGCCTTTAAAGTTGAGATGGTAAGTGATTCGTGGTCAGAAAGCTCGAACTGCACTAGTGTAGAGAAGTGGTATAAAAAAGTGTGTTAAGTGTCAGATGTCTCAACTGCGAGGCGCATCTCAGAATTTGATGACCGAGAGTAGGTTATACAATCTTAGTGATCCCTACCCAAAGGTGTGTTGTCACGAATCGTGGCAGGTGTGTTGTTATAACCCGTTCCTATCACTATGCTGTTTCTGAACCATCTTTACCGCTATTTAACTCCAAAACGGAACGTTTTGAAGCTATATAGCTTGTTGAAGGTGTACCGGAAGTAGCAGATGATCGGAACGGGAGTTTACAGAAAGAAACGTTTGCCCTCACTAGCCAGGAAGTGACAGTGAACGTTATTGTTAATCTGCCTAAGTACTAAGGGCTCAATTCTTCATGGACGCTGCCTGGAGCCTAATCCATGAAGACAGTACTATAGGCAGATTTACATACCGATTTGACCCATAATTTTAGCTGATATCTTAATTTAATTGATGTGCTATATTGTTTGTAATTATATTTCCCAAGGTATGTAATTTAGATGAAATCGCCAAAGTCACTTGTGTGTGTTTCATCGATCAGAAACAATTTGATAATCTATTTTGCTTCTGCGTGATCGTGGAAAAACGTTTTCATGATCACGTAGAATTTCAGTATCTACTAATTGTGTATAGATTGTTGAAATGTTTCTTTGCATATGAAATATATGTATATGTGATTAAAATAGATATATGAAAAATTGTGAAATATAGAAATAATACATCTAAATGATTTTTCTTAGACCCTCCGATATTTTTATATTACTCATTTTTAACTCAATATGAGGAAGTTGTATGTACTTTAATTTGGTGGAGAGTAGAGGCACGAACAAATACCACGTCACTTGAGACTACACTAAATTAAAAATTTTTGAACTTGCCATCTTCCTAGCCACTGAACTTCATATTAATAATATGACTATAAAATATTTTCACACAGGTTGGAACAATAACAGATAAAGGTTTTATCATGACAGATGATAACGAAAATGTGAATTTTACAATGCTAAAGGTAAGCTATCGTGTATAGGAATTGCATAATAAAATATCCAAATGTTTGTCCTTGGGTATTTGATATTGTGATACAAAAATGTATAACGTTCCTTTCACACGTGCCGGAAACAGGATATACGATGTCAGATATTCGGGAATGTTGTGTTCAGACGTATCCGACATACCATTGAATCTTAAGAGTCGAGTTGGAAATATACTTTTAGTATGGAATTTATAAGTTCTTCAATGTCTATATTCACACGTGACATTTTCACTGCTGCACTTGTATTTTCCATGTCTCAAGAGTGACTGAACGACTTTTGTCTGCATATGCTTTGCATAGATCTCAATGTACTAGACGCCAGTATATCCGTTTCCCGGCATCGGATGAAGGTCGAGATATTGTCCGGTGTCTATCCGATATAGACAAAAACCATGTATGTGTGAACGCGTCAATATTCTGTACGTACTTTATGCCGGATATCAGGTCTCGTGTATACGGTATTCGGCAAGTGTGAAAGGAGCGAAAGTCTGTAACAAAATGAGACTCTCAAATCATGTAGCACATATGGTTTAGTAAATAAAACTGTATGTGCCGAAATTTTAAACGAGTTCATGTTGTTCAAGTATAATAACATTACGTAGCTTAAAACAAAGATGGTTGTAGCGGTATGACCGAAAAACAGGCCTCTATCGGTGTTTTATATCCAATAAACAAACTTGGACCGACATTCGGACTTTGGCAAATTATGAACGGTATTAAATAATGTTGGAAATACCTGTGCGATCCTTAGGTGTGCGAGAATGGTCTGAAAATTATATTACATGATGGCCGCCGGAGCGTTGCCTTTTTTAACACCGCAAAATGCTCTGTTGTGTGTGACTGTTTTTGATGATCTGCCTGGAGAGAAGTTGCTTAGCTAGCTTGAGAGGGACGCTTGAAGTTGACCAATTAGGAAGTATATAACGCCAGTGTCTCTAACCCATGAAGATAGTCGCCGCGTATGGATAACCAATGAGAAGTGGACAAGAAGTGAATGATGCCTGTGACGTAGTTATTAGTTGGAAGATCGTTTTTATCGGCCAAGGCAGTGCCTCTTACAGAAACGTCTCCAGGAGTATTAAAAGAATTAGGAATGAAAGCTTAGTGCATATTTGATGCAATACTGAGCACAACGACGAATTCATCTTGTTGAATATAACGATGATCATGTAAAATAATCTGGAATGTTTTCGAGAAGTTGTACAGAATAGTAATAGGCCTATAATTGCATATTTCGCTACAGCTGTCTTTCTAAAAACAGGACATATTCAAGGAAGCTTGAAGATAGAATAGAATTGTATTAACTGTTATTACAATAAATGGTTAACAGCAAGTCACAACGGAATATAACATAGGTTAATCTGAATTAAATAAAATATGTAATCCAAATGACTAAAACAGCACCTTATAAAAGGTGTCCCAACAAGAACTTGAATTTTTAATGACAAAGAAAACACAGTAATTAAAAAAAAATATGCAAAGATTTTATTGGATTTTCAAGAGAAAATGTTGACAATAAACATGAAACAAAATAGCTCTCAAATGGCTCTGTTGACAGGTATATATTCGTATGACGAAATTTTGGCAGACGTTTTCGAGCAAAATCGACTGCATTTCACGAATGTTTCGTTCGATTTCTTCCTTCAGTTATCGAATCGTCTCAGGATGGTTCCAATACACTCTACTGTTTAAATACTCCCAGAGAAAATAGTCTAAGGGCTTCAATTCTCAACCTCTCGGCGGCTAGTTTTGGTCTCCAAATCGAGAGATGACACGACCTGGGAACTTTGTAGTAATCCCATTGTTTCGCGTGCGGACTGGCAGGTCGCGTCCTCCTGTTGAAACCACAAGTTATTTATGTCCATTCCATTCACATCCAGCCAAAGAAAGTCTCTCAGCATGCTACGGTAGCGATCACCATTTACAGTCACCGAGACACTTTCATTATTTTGAAAAAAATAAGGTCCGATGATCCCTCCTGCACAAATGGCGCACCATACTGTCATTTTTTCAGGATGCATTGGAAGCTCGTGCACGGCATGTGGTTGCTCTTTCCCCCAAATCCGACAGTTCTGTTTATTCACAAAGCCGTTCAAATGGAAGTGCGTCTCATCAATAAAGATAATGTTGTGGAATGCATCGTCAACTCCGTGTTGTTCCAATATCCAATTCGCAAAGTTTCTGCGCTGTCTATTCGCTGTGTGCAAGACTGGTAGCGCATACTTGCTATCCACCTAACACTCAACAGTTGAACTTGAAAATTCTTTTTCAACAATTAAGAGTTGCAACAAGTTTTGTGTTCGCAGTTAGTTGATAGACTAACAAAAAATGTTTCTGTCGCACAAAAAGTAAGTAAATGACAAAAATATTTGGAGGTTATGCATACGAAGTATCTGCGTTTTGAATGTCATAAATCAATGTAATTTGTCTGTATTTTTAGATGCTACATTTTTGTCATGAGTGTCATCTTGTACACTGGATTTGAGAAAATATCTCACGACATAAACTTTCAGCCTGAAACGCCAAGAAAAGGTAAAGATTTGGTAGAAGCTGGGCATGTCATAAATCTCGAAGAGCACAGAGAGTCAGGTGTTGGCCTTTTTATCCGAGCTGGTGTCATTAGACAAACGTCTGTCACGAAAAAAGAATATCTTGTAGAATTGCATGTAAGATAAAAATTGTGTTGAAATCCATTTATTATTGACAATAATAAAAATAATCGCTACTACGATGATGTGGACAATCGCCGACTCCTGCCACCACAGGCGCTGCGATAGCTCAATCTATCCCCTCCAAGCCAAATGCACACAGCGAATAATCGGCTGGCTTTAGCTCTTGCGTCAACTGTATTTTGTAAGGATAAATATGCAAATCCTTTGTCAAAATTCGTTATAATGTACTGCGACTTATATGTAATTCCTGGCCGAGATGTCGATTGAAAGTGTTTGGATGCTCCGTTAACACTGGCTCTTACAGCGGCGATGTTTTCAGCAGACCTTCCAGGACGATGACGCCTAACACTTGTCTCGTCTTTCAATGCAAATGTCCGCTCAAATTTGTTGATTAAATTTTCAATAGCGAGCCGTGACGGACGATTATGTACACCGAAATGTTTATGTTATTTATTTTTTTATTTATGGTACAATATCCATGGGCCATGTGCCCAAGACCACATACTTTGATTACTATACGAGGCAAGAGAGAGGTCCGACACGCCCAACATAGGGCGCGGCCATTTTGAACCCTGTGACACAGTTTACAGCTAAAGAATCAGATCGCTCACTCTGCGTCGGCACTTTGGATCTCAATGTTTCAGTTTATACACTGTGCAACTCGGATAATACAATATATGACAACCGCCTATAATAAAACAGCAGTCTTCTGCGTATCCTGAATTTGTATGCCTGGAGTGGATGTTATTTTGGAACTTTCAACTGGTCCGAGTGAGCTAACTGATTCTTTAGCAATAAACTGTGACTTCAAAAATAATGTTCACTGACACTGACAGCAGCAAGCAAAATATCAGGTGCGTTTTAATCATCCGCTTCTGCTTCCGGAATTGTCGGTTTAGTCGTTTTAACCTGTCAGATTAAAACAAGGAAATCGACAATTCCGAAGCAGAAGTGGATGATTAAAACGCACCTATTAAAAATATTGCGCCAAGATGTAGGCAATACGTAATAAGGCATCAAAATGGCGGAGTTTTCTATCTCCTTTTAAAAGGCACTCAGAAAGCTGCGCAGTGCGACCATTCTCCGTATAGTAAAAGAAAATCAAAGTATGTGCCCAAGACATGTTATGTCCTTCATTTGAGACATGTATAGCAAGTGCACATCTTTCCAGGTGTAGTCTACAGTCACTTTTGTGTGATGTAATTCGATCTTTTAATCGTCTGCCCCTTTCTCCGAAATATTGTAAATCACAATTTGTACAAGAGATTCTGAAAACTGCATCCGATAGGAAAAGCTGAGGGGTTTTGTCTTTTTGTTTTTTGTATAAAGAGCCTAAAGTTAAAACATTTTTATTTGCAATTTTGATGTTATCTTTAGTATTCAAAATGTTCATCAGTTTAGGAGTAAGACCCTTTATGTACGGTAACGAAATATATCTTACACAATTATTGGCAACAGGCTGAGTATTATTTGATGTTCTGGTAATTGGTTCATTTTGTAATATCGTTGTTATATTATTAGCAATTACTAAATTATTATTGATGTTATCATTATTACCTTGGATTGAAACATCAGTGACAATACTACTAGAATTAAATAGGATTTTATCAATTAATTATTTAGGATATCCATTTTGTAAGAAAAGTGTTTTCAGAATGTTTAGGTTTTTTTGATGAAAATTGGTATCTGAGATCTGTAATAAATACTCTACTTTTCATTTGTTTCACTAATTGAAAGTTATTTTTCATTTGAAATGGGTGATGTGATTTGTAGTTAATATATCTACCTGAACTACATGGTTTTCTATACCAATCAACTTTTAGTCTGTTACTAAAAGGATCTCTAATGATTCTCGTGTCAAGGAATGGAACTGAACCAGAAATATCCTCTTTTTCGATGGTAAACTGTATGTGTGAATCGAAGCTGTTAAAAGTAAACAAGATCTCATCAATACCTTCTGCGGGAAAGCTAACGAATATGTCATCGACATATTTTTTCAAAAATGTACGTTGAAGGATAAGACAGGTATGACTGGATCTAGAATATTGTCCGTCACGTATGTTGCAATAATTGGGGATATACACGCCCCCATTGGAGTACCAAAAGTTTGTTATCAAAAGAGAAATAAGAGCTGTTAAATAAAAAAGTTATTATTTAAATGAAAGTATCATAGTCAATATTACAGAATGATTCAATTTTTTGCCAATTAACTGCAATTGCTCTTATGGCTGCATCAAGATAAACATTACTTAATAAAGAGACTACATCTAAACTCGCTATGATATACCCTGGTGGTAATTGTATATTATTGAATAATTAAGCTACTTCAAAAGAGTCTTTTATGTAGTAATCATTGTTATAATCATAAGATTTATTAAAATGTCAGTCATATAAGAAGCCAAAAATTCTGTAGGAGCTCCAATACAAGAAACAATAGGTCTTACTGATAAAGTAGGTTTGTGAATTTTCGGTAAGGCATAAAATTTAGGAGAGACACCATTATAGCGAGTAAGTGATTTTTTCATTCTTTCATCAATAAAACCTTTTTCTTTTAGACGTTTAATTAATGTATTATTATTTCTTTCAATAGTTTGAGTGGGATCTTTATTAATTTGTTGATATGATCCACTTTCTATGATGATTTTATTTGATAGTTCTAAATACTGTTGTTTTTCCATAACTACTGTTACATTGCCTTTGTCTGCAGTAGTTACAAAAATATCAGGATGTTCTTTAAGGAATGATTTGGTTTTATTGAAAAGATGTTCAATATTTGTTTTTTTAATATTAGTATTTATTGTTCTGTTAACATGGTTAGTTATTATATTTGTTACTCGAGCTATGACAATGTTTAGGATCAGCAATAATTGATGTGGCATAATCTACCTCTGTTAGAAAGTTTCTAATGGGTATATCTTTCAATAAAAAAAATTGATGTAGGTAATAAAAATGGCAATCAGTTGCACCTAAACACTCACTGAAAAAAAACCATGCAAGGAAAAAAGTGGATGTTTAGGAACGACTGTACTGTTAAAGATAAATACATAACTAATCACGAAAAAAGCAAAATAAAAACAAAAAACACAATTGGTAAAATAATATCGTTAATAATTAATTATGGACATATTACTTAACTAGAAAAAAGTTTTTGTTGTCTAAGACTGGTAAAAAAATATCAAGCTGTGATTCAAATGACAAATAATTATTGATGAGTTCATTAAGTGGAGAGAATTTGGAAGCATTTGTTCTGCATGGTAAGCTGTAAAATAGGCTATGAGTTCTAGCAGTGATCCTGGGAATTCTGAAGTTGAGAAGACTTATTATGGCTTCACATTTAAAAATAAAATTTACTATTTTGTATAAAAATATTACAGAGTGCATAGATCTACGACGGACTAAGCTTCAAGTTTTGAAACGGATAAAAAACTGTTCCTCTGGGAAGCCTCTTGGTGGATAGTTACTGTCAAGTATGTAACTTGCCGATTTAAAAAATCTTCGTTGAACTCGCTCGAGACTGGATATATGTACACTATAATTCGGGCTCCAGATAACACACGCATATTCCATCTTAGATCTGACAAACGCTGAAAATAGAAGGTTAATTGTTTCGGTCCTATGAAATTGTTTACAGTTGCGAATTATAAAACCTAATGAACGGTACGCAGAGTAACTGTTTTTTCTATATGCAACACAAATAATAATTTTGGATCCAAATATATGCCAAGATCCTTAATAAAATCAGGTCTTTCAAGAACAACGTTATCTATTGAATAGTTAAATATTATTGATGCCTCTTTACGACAGAATGACATTACATTACACTTAGTTGGGTTAAGTGGGAGATTATTATTTTTGCACCACGTGGCTAAATATAGCAAATTTTGCTGGAGATTCAAATAGTCGGTCTTTGTATTTATTTCACAGAATAGCTTCATGTCATCTGCATATAGTAGATATTTGGCATTTAATTTTTCTGCAATATCGTTTGTAAAAATTATGAACAGTAATGTTCACGTAACCAGGGGCTCGATTCTCGAGATCATTGGAAAATTTTCCCATGGGAAAATATTCCAATACTTATATTCCCATGGTAATAGGTTATGCAATTCTCGAACGTGTCAGAATAGACATTCCCATGGAAATAGTAGTTTCACGTATGTCTGATATTAAGTTCACGGATATTTCGAAACAACCAATAACATTAAAGATATTTTAAAATTTACTGTTGACAATATTTGTATTTGTTGTGGTTTTTGGGTATCCGATCCGATTACCTGCCGAGCCTCCGCGCTGGAGCAGGTGCCGTGCCGAGCAATCGCTATCATGATCGAGGAATAAGTGAAAATATTCGATTACGTATAATAATTAAAACTTGTCGAGTTATTCTTAGTTTTTCTTTTCTCGTGTTGAAAAAAGAAAAGGTAGCTTTTGTATGGAAAAGCAACGAAAGTTTTGAGAAACTAAGGACCGATTCCACCGTTGTGTTAAACGAAGTTTAAAGTGACATTTTTACATTAGCAATGTCATTTTAATCTCTGTTTAACACAACAGTGGAATCGGCCCTAAGAAATTCTTTCATTAACGAAAATAATAAAATTTTCGAAAAGGTCTTATTAAATTTGTGTTATTTGCCAGTCCCTTAGCAGCTCCCACAATTTATACAGTTTCTCAGTGAAAGAGAATTAAAAATAATATACCTACATAAATAAAATAATATCAATCTATAAATACGCCAAAAAAATGTTTTAACTACACTTTCACCAAAAATCCAAGATATCCAATAATTTTTGGTTATGTCTTAGACTTTCGCGTGGTCTTTCGTCAAATTTTCGACATTAATGCGCAAACTCTAGTACAATTCCCATTGGAAAACACAATTTTCAATGCTCGTAAGCAGGGGAATATTTTCCCATACTTCTCATTGGAAAATATTACACCGATTATGTCGAGAATACGAAAACTGAATTCCCATGGGAAAATTTTATTTTCCCATGGGAATAAAAGTCGAGAATTGACCCCCTGGGCATTGTCACTGTAAAATTTTCTCCATTTCTGTAATGGGTCTTCACAACTAATAAACGTTCTTCAAGAGTGTAACAAAAAATACCTGATGATAGCATTAGGTTAAAGACATATTGTAAAGATTTACAAAAAATTGAGCATTCTTTAAGTGAAAGGAAGGAATTAATACTGTCCAATCCTTATTTTTTACTTTATTTACTTCCTTTTCTGTAAAAAGGATACAGTTACCAAATTTGAGGAAGAAAAAACGTTGGAGACAGTGTATGGTTCTGACGCAATATACTTTTCAGCAAAAAAGGTGGTAGAGTGATCAACTATGTCCTGGATATTTGCCGAGCTAACATTGTTGTATGACATATTAAAGATGACACTTATATGCGTTATTAGCATGCAACGTGTTACTGCCACCTTAAATTTTCAGCATCATGTAAACATAATTTCGTGCTCAGTGTGAATGAAAATATTCCTATCGTTTAAACCATTTTTCTTGTTTTACTTTTCAATTTTTCTTATTTTGAAACCAGTCTACCGTAGCGAAAAGTTGCATAAAAAAGTAAACCTTACTGTATAAAATATATTTAATTAAAAATTTCACACAAGTATAAATAGGTACGTACAATATAAAATATCTCGAAATATATTACTCTTTAATAAAACAACAAAAAAAATTAATGTAAATGCTATTATTTAAAAAGCAGTCTAAAAATAACACTGTTAAAAACATTAAATGTTTTGGCACAAAATAAAGACAAATACGCACATCCATATGCTCCGTATATAAATAGTTTATTATGCGTTTATTTAACAATCACAGATTTATTCAAAACGAAAAGCAAATAACAATTAATTGTAAATTCATTTTGTTTTAAGATATAAATTTAAAAAATGGAATGATTTTATTGAATGAATTGGATGAGGGGTAATGTTCAAAGCTAGTCAGAATCTGGCGATAATGAGAAGTCAGGTCCGTCTTACAAGCTGTCAAAAAGCGTTATAATCAAATTTTATGTAGTTAAGCAAAGCGGTCCGGGGGAACCTTAGCACGGCGACAAATCCACATTTTTATTGTATGCTATTGTATTAACTATTTCGCGCTCTAACAGCAAAACAACTCCTGATAGCCCCCATTATTTACAGCATTCGAACGTTTATTAAAAACGGGTAAGTGATTTAAAGTTCATATCATTCAGATTCAGACAGATCATATTATGGAATAGATCAAAAGAAAATATATATTAAGATTGAATTGATGCAGAGCAGAACTCGAAAAATGCGTGACACTGATTTGACCTAGGAAAAATGCCTAAATACTAATATTTACGCCTTCTCTCATTAATAAAGTGTTTTAACGAATTTGGCTACATTGCAGAACTATAACCAATCAAAGATTCTCAGTTGGACAACAAGATCGCCTGATTTAGACTTGTCGCCATGCGATTTGGTATGCTTAAACAACAAACTTTAAATGAAAGGAGCGCGTCCATTGAGCCGACATAGGGCGGCCGGCAATTTTGATCGACGTCGTACGCATAGTTCGGCGACGATTTATATTCTCGATAAGATAGTTATTTAGGTTTGATCATGCCGAAGCAATGGTCGGCAGCTGCAAAAATACTGGCCGTGCTGTACCGAGCTTTGCGGGTTAAATGGGCGCGCTCCTTTACATTTTATTAAGAAATTTATTTAAATGAGAAAAACCAAATTTTGTAGATTTTCACAAACTTTTATTAAAAAAAAAATAAATTAAAAATTATCCATGACAGTTGTTTTGAAGTACAACTTCTTCAAATATGACTAATTTACGTTTCGATGTTTCATATATATATATATATATATATATATATATATATATATATATATATATATATATATATATATATATATATATATATATACAGGGTGGGCCAAACCTGTCGTAGTTTTATAACTCCTACTATGCAAATTTTAACGATTTATTTGAAGTATGCCTGTCAGTGGGGGGTCAAATCAAATATCTTACTTATTTTTTTTTAAATGGAATGACCCAACTTTTTTACAATTTTAGGTACTTTATGGTCACTAGTACATGCCTATAAAATATTGTTTTTTAACATCCCACCCCTTTCACAGAAAAAAAAAATTACCGAAAAATATAACATTATCAGACGCCTATTAAATTATGCAGTAACGTTAGAATTTAAAAAACTACAACGCCAATAGACCAAATATTTTTTTAGACCAATTTTTTATTTTTTATTTTGTACAGAGTAGTGGTCACAAATTAATTTAACTTTCCACTTTCCAGGGAAATTTTTTCAAATGGATATTATTCGTCAACGAATGGAGAATTTTATACCCTTCGACTTCCCCATAATATGCTTTCCTATACCCATCTGTCGTCGTGAAAAAATAAATTCAAAAAAACCATTTTTTTACTTGCGGTCGGAAATAGTCCGTTTAAAGAAAATTACGATGATAAAATTTGAAAATTATCTGAAAACATAAATTTACATTTTATAAAAGATGCCATTTTCTCTATTGCATGCATACATTTATTCAATAGAGGGCGCTAAAATTAAAAGTATCGCAATAAACAGTCATATTTCTGAATTCCCCATACAATAACCTTTTCAATGATGTGCATACATAGTATAGCAGAAGTAGAAGTTGGAAAGGCTTTTGCCAGTTCTCCCACTTTATGCACATAAATTGACAGGTTTGCGGCGGATCTCACCGAAGTGGACGCGATACATTGACGTACAAAATTATTTTATAGATGTTAATAACAATTTCGAGTAAATAGTTTAATAAATTGTGAGTAGCTGTTGAAATTTTGTAAAATTATTATTTGAATATTATAATACATGTTTAATAATTATTTATAGTCCATAAATACATGCGATTGTCCGGTTCCGCCGATAACAATTTAAAATTACTTATTCTATGAAACAACACTGGCAGGTAAACATTACTGCGAAATTCTCGAAGCCATCCGACGTGGTTTGACGTTTACCCCCTCTCTACCTACCAAAAGCCTTTCCAACTTTTACTTTCGCTATACATTCTCTATTTACAATTAAGGGGTTGGAGAAGAGGAAAGGAGGGGGTTCCCTTTGGAACAAAAATTGACCTGTTTCAGAATTTCCTTAACCCTTTCAATACTGCGGGGATCTTTTGGCCCCTCAGAACAAACCTTGCTTACTGGTTGGTTTTAAAAGCCCAGAAATAACATGTAAATGACTGTTATCAGTAGTTTATAGGTCAGATAGGTAGGCAACATTATTTGCACGTGAACAGGTGGTTTTAGATAACCTAAAAATACGGTATTTGTTGTGTTTACTAGTGAAGCATACGCTTATCGCTTATTTTAGTGAAAAATAGTGAAATTTATTAGCCTGCACTGATCCAAAACTTACTAATAAGTGTACATAAAGTCAATTGTTGGAATTTTTACCGATATTGGTAAGTAATTTTCAACGGGGCTTCTTCGTCCCATCAGTGTTTTTTGCTGGGTACAAAAGATCCCATCAGTATTATAAGTCTTTTCTTACAGTCATGAGTCGCCGTTTTCTTTCCGATGCAGAACTTTAAAAAGAAGCCTTTGGAAGTGATGAAGAAAGTGATCCGTTCCAGCGATCCGATGAATCTGATTATGAACCTTCAGACAGCGGAGAAAGCAGTGATGAAGAACAGAAAAAAAAAGGATAGACATCAAGATGCCCAATACTCGGAATTGCTGTCAGAATCTGAGGAAGAACCTGAGAAATCCGAGGAAGAACCTGAAGCTACTCAGCAAGATGATAAATATGTGCCTAGCATTTTCAACTGGCAGACAATCACCGATAATTTTCGTTCAAGATTCAAACCACCAGAAGAAGAAAATGGCATTGTTCTTTTGGATGTTGCAAGAGACTCTTCAGAGCTTGATGTCTTTCTGAAGATATTCCCTAGAAGCATGTTTATAGATATTGCTGATTGCACCAATAAAAGGATAGACCTATTGGAACAAGGCCAATATTCAAAACAAAATACCCAGCACACTGATATGTATGAAATTATGATCGC
This sequence comes from Psylliodes chrysocephalus, assembly GCA_927349885.1. NCBI lineage: Eukaryota > Metazoa > Arthropoda > Insecta > Coleoptera > Chrysomelidae > Psylliodes > Psylliodes chrysocephalus. The sequence continues at coordinate 8,182,614 of OV651824.1, read as the reverse complement.
CCTTGGCTGTTCATTGGTAATGTCTTATAATAGAGTACCATCTTTTGCACATTATTGGTCGAATAATGACTCCCTTGGCAACCGTGTTATAAGAGAGGCAATTGGACGAGATAGGTGCATATTTCTACTGTCAAAACTGTATTTCGCTTATCCTGAAAAACGTGCGGATTGTTCCAAAACATATTATATTGACGATGTTGTAGAGTGTCTAAAAAAGACTTTCCTCAAAGTAAGAACTGAGAGTTCTCATCAACCAAGAGACGAAACGATGGTAAAATTCAAAGACCGTTCATCTTTGAAACAATATATGCCGTTAAAACCTACGAAAAGAGGATTTAAAATATGGCAAACATGCGACTCTATGACGGGGTACATATATGACTTTAACGTTTACTGCGGAAAAGAAGTCGTTGCAACAGAAAGTACTCTTGGAGAACGTGTTGTCAGAAAGCTCTGTAGTACAATTCGGAAGCCTGACATATGTTTGTGTTTTGATAGTTTCTTCACAAGTCTCGAACTAATGAATACACTTGACTTTCCTTGCGTTGGAAATTTTATGTGTAATCGGAAAAATGTTGCAAAATTTGAAAAGAAACAGTTGATCAGAGGGGATGCCGACTTTATTGTCCTAAATAATGAAGGTACAATGGCAGTGAAGTGGAAAGATACTAAAGATGTTTGGTAATGTCAAATTGCCACTCGACCACCATGGTAGTAACTAAAAGGAGGCTAAAGAGTGGAGAAAAAAATGAAGTTCATTGTCCCGATGCAATAATTTTTTACAATAAATATATGGGGGTGTTGATCTAGCTGATCAAAAGATATCAACACACGATTTAGATAGAAAATCTGCAAAGTGGTGGAAGAAGGTATTCTTCAAATTACTCATGGCTGCAGTTAAAAATTCATGGATAATTTTTTGTGAAGCTACGAATAAAAAAATACCTTGTTCCTCTAGCTGAACAATTAATTTCCTTGGGAAGGAGTAATGCGACATTCAAACGTCGTGCTGGTGGACGATCTGGCAGAGCCACAAACAGACGAAAGATGATGGTAAATGTTGGAGATCATCTTCCAACTCAGATGCCAAAAAGACGAAGATGTCGCAGTTGTTCAACACAAAAAAAAGAAAGCTGTACAATGACCATGTGCATTGGTTGTAATTTGCCTTTATGCAAAAAATGTTTTATACCGTTCCATTCATAATTTATTTGTTTTTATAAAGTTTCAATAAATGGTTTGATTTTTTGTGCTATTAATTTTAAGTCCTTAAAAAGGACATAGGGCAATTTTTTGCTCAATTTCTTATAAAGTGACACTAAGTGAGCTACCCTTAACTTAAATGTTTAATAAAATATTTTTATTCTTGAAAAAACATATTCCGTATTGAAAGAGTTAAAACCCAATGAATACTGCCAAATAACAGACTGTTTTGAATGGCCCACTCTGCATTGTCCAAGCATTGCTTTTTCCAAACAATTAAAATCGTACTAACTCAGGAAACAATACTGCTTCTACAATGATATTTCCCTGGAATATTGTGACAAACGGTATTTTTTTAATATTTGAAAAAAAACACTTTACTTGACTTGAAATTGGAAAATAGTTTCAACAATATTTTTAATAAAAATAAAATCGCAGGTAGCTGTGAAACAAATATTTTTGACATTTCTTAATCAATGAAGTTCCAAACAAAATGACTGCCCGTTTGAAATGACAAGTCACTGTCAGGTATATGATAGGTTATAATAGGTTGTAATATGGCAACACACCAATAAAAAAAATATATGGGAACACTGTGGGTCTGGTGGTTTGATAGGGTCAATTATAATAGATAGTTATATAGATTGATCATCCATGTTTTTAAAAATAAACATAAGCTTATGCCTTGAACTAAAAATACATGCAATTATTTTTTTATTTTTTTGAATACTCAAAGGCTGAAAATTGGTATTTAACACATTTTTTGCTAAACCGATTCAAATTGCCAGACAATATCGCCGCTCGCAAACGACCCGTCAATGACAACAGGCCCACAGAGTTGCCATATCTAAACTGTCTGGCACCATTTTGACTGATCAGAATATTTAACATGTGTAATAATGAAAATGGCAACAATTTCGAACACCTTATACCATAAAATCTTAATAAATTCTTAAAATATTGTTAAAACTATTTTACTATTTCCAAGCTCAGTCATGTAGTTTTTTTATCCCGCTAGAGGGTCCTAAAATTAAAAGTAACGCAGTGAATAGTCATATTTATACATTCTCTATTTAAAACTAAGGGGATGGAAAAGTAAAAGGGGGGGTTGACACATTACAGATGTCAGTATTGTAAAAATGTTTTTAATTTTTAATAAAAATCGTTCTGTCTCAGCTTTTTCTTAAAATCGTATGAATAATGCCAAATAACAGGGTGAAACTGTTTTGAGTAGTCCACTTTATACAGTGTGTCTACTTAAGTTGGAACCATATGGAAAACATTTTTATTATCGATTTTAGACAAAAAAGTTATTCTTTATAAAAAGTCCTGCATGACCCAAAACTTAAAATACAGTCATCAGATATCAAATTTTTCAAGCCGTATACGAGGTTTGTCAAAAAATATGAATTTTGCTCAAGAGTAAAGTAAGTTTATTTTTTTACAAAATCGAAAATTTTCATTAAGAAATTTGCTAAATTCTTCACAAACATCAACAAAAGGAAAGCGTATCATGTTTATAGTAGCTAACGTAATTTATAACGTTTTCAGATATTTACAATCAATGTGTAGAGTGTAGAGTTTATAAAAAATAAGAAAATCTGTTTTTTCAGATAGATCGGTGTAATTGCATATTTGAATGTAATATTCAATTCTAATCAACTTTTCTTAATGAAAATTTTCGATTTTGTCAAAAATAAACGTACTTTACTCTTGAGCAAAATTCATATTTTTTGACAAACCTCGTATACGACTTGAAAAATTTGATATGTGATGACTGTATTTTAGGTTTTTGGTCATGCAGGACTTTTTATCAGGAATAACTTTTTTCCTAAAATCAATAATAAAAATGTTTTCCATATGGTTCCAACTTAAGTAGACACAGTGTATATCGAAAATGGCTAAATTTATCGAATTAGTTCATAAAACAAAATCTGCTTAAAGAAGCATTTTTTACAAGATGCGCTACATAAGAATGATCCTCCCATGTAAAAAAAAGTATTGACCCCAGCGCCATCTACTTAGTGACCTATTTAAAATCAATTTATATATAAAACTCTTTTAGTACCTGTGAACTAGCTTATACAGAATTAAAATATTTCTATTTCTTACCAAAATATCCGGCCTGGGAGTTTTTACTGGGATACCCTGTATAAATTAAATTGTGGTAGTTGTCCAAAATTGTATATTGGTCAAGAGGGTCGTACTTTCAAAAAATGCTTTCAAAACATTACAATAGTTATATTAAAAACAAAAACAATTCTACTTTTTCAAATCATATGTTGGCTGAAAATTATTCTTTCATAGAACATTTTGAGATTTTACATGAGAATAAGGTCTCTTTACTTGTTCTTGTTTTTTTTGTGAGATAATTTCGGTAATGAAAATGCCTTATTAGAATTTTATTAATATATAAGTACTTTAACTAGTTAATTTTGTATATACAGATAAAGTGGTCCCGAAATTAGACGGTCGTATTTTAACAGCGTAATCTACATCCTAAAATAGGAGTAAAAGTTTATATAAACATAGGTCCAAAAATGTTTTGTTTCCGAAATACAGAGTGTTAAAAGTGGGTGGCACAAAATTGATCGAATACATTTGATCGAAAACAATTGATCGAATGCATTTGATCGAAAAAACATTTTATCGAATAACAATTAATCGAAAAGAACAATGATCGAAAAGAAAATTGATCGAAAAGGCAATTGATCGAAAAGAAAATTGATCGAAAAGGCAATTGATCGAAAATCAAATATACATAAAATTATAGAGAAATAAGAAAAATTAAAACAAAATTTTTAACTAATTTACCTAACCTGTGCGGCCTAAAATCGTGGGTACTTGCTTCGCAAAAACAAATATACAAAAAATGAAAAAAATAAAAAAAACTTAACTAACTTACCTAACTTGTGCAAGTTAAATTTAATTAGCACAGGTTAGGTAAACAAGTTAAATTTTTTTATTTTTCTCATTTTTTTATAATTTTGTTTTGCGAGGCAAACCGCGTCTGCTCCAGCGCTCGCAGATTAGGTAAATTAGTTAAGTTTTTTTTATAAAAAACTTAACCTACCTGTGTTAGACCAATCAGTTAAAATTAAATTGCTCCAGACCGCACAGGTTAGATAAATTAGTTAAGTTGTTTTTAATTTTTCTCCTTTTTGTATAATTTTTTTGCGAAGCAACCCTCGACGGCTCTAGGCCGCACAGGTTAGGTAAAATAGTTAAAATTTTTGTTTTTATTTTTTTGTTTCCTTTAATTTTTTGCAAGGCAAACCGCGACGCTTCCAGGCCGCACAGATTTGGTAGATTAATTATTTTTTTTATAATAAATAAACTTAACTAACTTACCTAACTTATGCGAGAGCAATCAGTTAAATTTAAAATAGCACAGGTTAGGTAGGTTAGTTAAGAAAAAAATTACCCAACTTGTGCGAGGACAATCAGTTAAAATTAAATTGCTCTAGTCCGCACAGGTTAGGAAATTTAGTTATTTTTTTGTATTTTTTTTTTTGTATAATTTTTTTGAGAAGCAAACATCTACGGCTCCAGACTGCACAGGTTAGATAAATTAGTTATTTTTTATTTTTCTGTAATTTGTTTGCGAAGAAAACCGCGACGGCTCCAGGTCGCACAGGTTAGCTAAATTAATTCAATTAAATTAATAATTTACCTAAAATGTCCCATCGGGAGACAACTCGACCTTGTTGAAATACATATTTAGTGCGAATTTATCACAATTCTTTAATTTCAATGAAGATAAATAACCGTTTAGCTCTAAATTATTAATTTTTAAATAAACAGTATTGTAAAGATAAAATTTGTTTAACGAGGTAACTATCGTTTAAAATTATCGAAAAATTTTCCTAATTTTTATAGCCACTGAGTTTGGTTTTCCCGGTAGTAGGGATTAGACGGACGGTTGCATGGTGTCGTTTGATTTTTTTTTTAATATTTTACTATTTTTAATGTTGATTTTCGATATATTGTCCTTTCGATCTAATAAATTTTCGATCCATTATCTTTTCGATAAACTGTTATTCGATAAAATATATCTTCGATCAAATGTTTTTCGATCAAATGCCATTCGATAAAATGTATTTTCGATCAAGTTTCCAATTCGATCAAATGTTTTTCGATCAATTTTGTGCCACCCGTTAAAAGTGAAGTCCTGATGACCATGGGCGTCGTTTGGGGGGGGCAAGGGGGGGCAGTTGCCCCCCCTGGCTTTTAGCGACTTAATCAACAACGCGTAAGATATGCCTTACGAACAACAATCTCATATAGAAATAATAATATTCAGGCTAATATAGTTGAAGAATATTATAGGTTGAATATATTTATTGCATTTCTGGATTCCCTTAAAACGTCGCTTACATCACGCTTTTCCGAAGACTCTGTTAGTTTGTCCTTAAGCCTGTTACATCTCAAAAGCATAAAAACAATACTTTTTTCACTACCTAGAAAATAAAAGTAGTGGAATAATTTGGAATCGACAATTTTGAAGCTGAATACCAAACTGGAGTACGAAAGAGCTTTCTACACACAATGAGCTCTCCATTAATGATATAGCATCCAAACATTGTGAATTTTATCCAGACATACAAAGTGGTTTAAAAAATATTTATGGCTCTTCCACCAACGACAGAGTTAATCGAAAGAACGTTTAGCTAACTGCCATATGCACCATTCTTCTGTTAATAGTTATCAGAGAGTTAACTACATAACTGACTGTTAAATTGACAATTTTGTATTCACCATTACAAAATACGACTAACAATCTGTTAAAGGCGTTGTTAATGTAACAAACCAAATTTGGCCTGTTAATTTTATTTATCAGACTATTTTAATTTTACTTGTTTATTTTGAAGTGCCATATAAGGTTTTATAGGATATGAACAGTAATATATACGTAACAGACTGATTTTTTACTGAAACTGGTAAATAGATGGTACATAGATGGTGCATAGCAAATTCTGTTAACACACTGTTATTTTTTATACTACTGTTAGATAACAGAGGACTTAGCTGGACAATGGTGCATATGGCCGTAAGGCATGTTAAAACATGGCTGCAATCTATTCGAACAGTGCGAAGTCATGGTAGGGAAAGCAAAAGCGATACTAGCGCAAGCTGCGGATAATCCGAGTACTTTAGGGCGATATTTTGTAATTTTGGCGTATCAAATACACGTATACATTTTAATTTTCACTAAAAAATAGGTTAAAAACAATAAAATAAGCAACCGGAGTTGCTATGTTACAATTTTCAGTAGCAAAATAGAAATTAAATCAAAAAATGAATAGATAGCTGTATAATAAGAAGAAAAAGCCTTTATTTTTGTAATAATAACAGTAATACTGGAAATAATAGATATCAGAAAAGGTTTTAAATAAACAATAAATTATTATTTTATGATATTCTTTAACATCCCTTAAGTCTTAAATGTTTAGCAAATGATTAGATTTCTGCCTTTAATTATTGTATATGGCTGAAATGCAATCTTGTGACTTATTGATAGGAAACCAGTTTTAATCATTAATTTCTATGGGTTCTTTCGAACTAAAAATGAAGAAAATATAAATTAAAATTGCAAATATACCAATTATTTTTGTTAATACGTTTTAATTCTACGTTATTATATAATAGTAGTGTTTTTATTTTGACATTATTTAACCTATTCTTCAATGACAACTTATTAGGCTTAGGCAAGATATCATACATTTTCTCGTAAATACCTACCTATGTTTTATTATTGATTTGTATTGATTATACTACTTTTTTTAGCTGACGTAATAAAAATATATAATAATAGTATTATTAATAATTTTTTCACTTGTTTTATAAATCTATATACTTTTATTTTGTCTTTTTTTGTTGGGTTATTTTATTTATTAGAGACTTGTTATGACAACTTTAGTATCAGTTCTGTCAAATAGGTCGGTGACATTGTTAGGGTTACTACTACAGTTTCACTCCCCCTTAGCTTCGCTATTCAGTGAGATATCGGATTAATTTTGTTCTGTTTGAAAGACTCTCTTATGATGGATTCAATTGTTCTGTGACGTCATGGCTTACTTCCGATTTTTCCGAAAATAACAGATTTTCTTTTATTTTTAAAAGGAAACCCTCTTTTTTATTGTAAATTTAAATTTCTGGGACATTTTTGTATAATAATCGTGTATTGACAATTTTCTGTCAACTGTCAAAATGGTTGCCATATTGGATATTTTTTTCTAAATATGTTACTTTTAATTCGTTTATGGAAAAACATATAGGAATGTACATACTTCATAAAATCTTTTTAGGCTTCAAAATTCCCATTGAGACCCATTTACCGTATACCAGTGGCGTATCTAAGCATTTTTATTATTAGCCAACCGATTAATAATTCTATCCGCTTTTATCTTCGTTGTTAATTGAGATATTGGAATGAAAACTTATTTGTTTAAAAGCTTGGGACAAATAATCTCATATACTGGATTCAATTGGTGTGTGACTTCATGCCTTACTTCTGTTTTATCGGAAATAAACAAAATCTTAATTTATTTTTAATTTTTAAATAGAAACCCTTGTTTTTATTGAACATTTGAATTTTAGGGACATTTATGGATAAGAATCATGTATTGAAAATTTTTTGTCAGCTGTCAAAATGATCATCATATTGGAACATATTTTTTTTAATATGTTACTGAGAAAATTTTCAATACACGCTTCTTATACAAACATGTCCCAGAAATTCAAATTTTCAATAAGAAAAAGGGTTTTCATTTAATAATAAAAAATAAATTGCGATTTTCTGTTATTTCTGGAAAAACCGGAAGTAAGCCATGACGTCACAGAATAATTAAATTCATCATAAGAAAATTCTCTTCTATGTTTCTTTTTTTTTGTTTTCCAATAAATATACTAATTTTTTTATAAATTTTGCCCCCCCCCCTATAGAATTGAGTAACGACGCCCATGCTGATGACACATTTTTATAAATATTTTCTAAATTTTTAAAGATAAGTGAAATTTGGTACAAATTTTGAACTTTTTACGCTCTATTTAATGGACTAAACGCCAGTTTTTGATTATCTTAATAGGTGGGTAAATTAGGGGAGGGACTTAGGGTTAAAGTTTTTTTTGTTGACTGTTTTTAACATTTTTGACTACAAATTTTGGAAAACCAATATTATATTTCGTTGTGTCTCGCTAGGACGCACCATTTTCAAGAGGAAAGCATTTGAAAATTTTATGAAAGGTTGATGTTATCTTATTCGAAAGTGTAAACAATAATTAGTAGGTCTATGGTATCAGAAATTTTATTTTTTTTTAATTTTGGAAAACTGGTGACTAAAAAAATTTTAGAAAATATTTACAAAAATGTGCCATCAGGACTTCACTTGTAACACTTTGTATCTCGAAAACGAAACATTTTCGGACCTACGTGTATATGAACTTTTACTTCTATTTTAGGATGTAGATTACGCTGTTAAAATATAACCGTCTAATTTCGGGATACCCTGTATATTAGATACCGAAATGTAAATTAGTTAATTTAAAGAAGTTCTAGGATCCGATTACAATAAGAATAACACAGCTACGTCATCACTTGGCGGAATAATTGGTTGTCAATCATCACTTACTGGGGATTTAGTGGCATGTTAATGTTAACAACTCACTTATTCGTTATTTATTGATAGTTATTCTACTTATTGATTTTTTTTAATAAATAGAAAATACCAAGTTTGGTTTTTCTCATTTTAACAATATGGATTTTCATCAAGTAAAGGCCGAAATAATCAAGAAAAAGAAATGTATCACAGTATTAAATACTAATACGTGTGTGAAGTCGTTGCAAAATAAACAAAATCATTCCAAATGCAGCAGAGGCTTTCCCAACGAAAATAAATCTTAAAGACTGTATTGTTATTTTACAGTGTTAAAAAATGAAGGTATTGTCAACAAATCGACATATTAAATTTTCGTTGGAAAACCCTGCTTAATACTTACAAAAAGTTAACATAGGATGAGGCAGATTAGAGAGCGATTTTGAAAAGTGGCGGCTTTAAATGTCTATATACGATATAATATTTCGTTTTAGCGGTCAGCGATAATTCTAGTAATATTATCCTCTATTTGAATTAATCGACGACTTGTTTTTGATTTGATTTGTTCTTTCATGTTAAGAACGTTAATACATATATTTTTTTATCAAAGAAATAGGTTGTTTGTTTTGTTTTATTGTTTTTCTGTTTTTATTTTTGTTTAATAAATATTTATTCGAAAATAGTAGTTTGTGCAACAAAAGTGGGTATGATGGCCATATCACAGATGAAGTTCGAGCACGACGTGATAGGCGGAATACTCAATCATTTGAGTACAATATGAACAATCCACTCAAGTTGGACAGTATATTTTTTATACGACCCACTAACGAATACTTACAAAATTTAAAAAATTTAGAAGTTAAGACAAAATAACTGTTTTAACACAAAAAAAATATGGGCTGCGCCCAGGAGACAATTTAACCAATTTTGTTTTGTTCGTTCATGTTAAAAGGATGTTTTTATTTTTGTTTAATAAAATCTTTTGCTTATTTTTTTTAATGGTTTGAGTCAAACATAAAGTTAGGCAATTATGTGGACTGGAGTTGCCGAAAACGACTGCGACTCGGCGTTGACTGCTAACTGGTGATTTTTCCTTTTTAGGACGAAGCAGAAGCAGACTTTTTGCTTTCCACTTAGTATCAATCTACTACCTAACAAAAAACATTCTGGAACTGGAACGAATCTACAAAAAAAAGCTAGTTGTTATGAAAGGAGAATTTCGTGTTTTCAGATAATCTGTTATCTGCCAATTAAAAATCTAGGAAAAGCTTATTAGCAATATTGTTCAGTAGCAATGGAGCGGTGGATCTCTTCAGTATCACGTATACGTTGTCAATCTTATGAGCAAGTGAGTCTACTTTCTCTAACCATTATCAAAACTCTTTTAAAATCGCTCTTTATTTTGACCCAGCCTATATCTATCCAAGCCTCTCTCCATTTTTTAAAAATAATTAATCACATCCACACTGGAATCACTCATTTTGTGCCATTTGGTAAACAAACAAAAAAATTGTGAATAATTTTTAGGTGTATATCAAGTCATTACGTAATTACATTATATACAAAGTGTCCTCCAAGTATGGGGCATCGAGGAGCTTACATCAAAAATCTCATTAATCTAATTTTGGAAAAAATTAGAAGAAAAATTGGCTGTCCTTTTAGAAAATAATAATTATTAAATAAAAGATCAGGTTCATATTCCTACCTTAAAGATCTAGGGATGGGGTATTCCTGTGTATAAAAACCGTATGTATAGACCAACAATTTAAATCGGCTGCTTTCCGAATATATAGTATTAAAAAATCTAATGTTCGGCCAAATTAAAGATAAATGTCCAAGTGAGGTCCTCTTACTACTGGAAATTGATAAATTTATTATAACAAAAAATAGTAAGGCGACCTAAGTTCCTTTACGATATAAAATACTGCAATATTTTCCGAATTCAGTCATTTTTTTGGACTGCCACGTCAAAATGCTTAAAATTTCTATTTTTGATAAAAAAAATAGCTGTTAAACCAATTTATATTCCATGAGTTAGTTCATCATACTCTAACAAAGATAGTGCACTAATTGACACATTCGTTAACTGAATATATGTTTGATTACGAGTAGATGATAATATGTACTTTCTGCTCACGAAAGTCACTTTCTGCTAAATTATTTTTATAGATTGTGGACTATGCCCAAAAAAATATTTTCAAATAGTTTATTATTTAGTAATCTAAATTACATCCAAGTTTGTTGATAATACCTAAAACATAATACAAAGTACAGTTTTCACTTCATCTCTTCCAGTTATAAATACACTTTTAGGAAGACTATTATTATTTAGCTAGTTTATCCAGTACCCACAACCATTGATTACCTTCTTTAATAAGTTTGATTTTATATTTGTGGATGATCATATTATATATGTATAAATTTGTAGGATTTTCAAAAAGAAATTATAACTGATCTAGTTATCCAATGTCATTGAAAAAAATATACCTTGTATAAACAAATGAAATTTAGATGGCTCTTCCTCCAAAATTTTCAAAAAATCATTTATAATTTGATAACAATTTAAAATTTCTTTAAATTTCCGAATATCGCATCACCTCGATTTAATTTATTTAAACTTGTGTGTTTAAACAGTTGATTAGTTGAAAATTAATTTCCTATTATGCCGTTATTACCGTTTGATTTATTTAATTAAACTATTAATTTAACTGTACATTCGTTTTCCATTGTACAGGGAGTGCCGGTGGTACTGATTACAGTATCCCGAGGTTTTTTTATAGTGTTCTTATTTGATTTTAAAATATATTTTATTAATAATTCCTGTCTTTCTTTTCTTTCATTACCGGCTCTCAACCTTTTTAGTCCAGGGTACCATAGGGTACAAGATGTGAGGTAGTGTAGTTTCATTTATTGTATTTTAGTGGCTACCTCATTAGCGGTGATCGCCTAGAGGTATTTTAACTCCACTGAGTCTACTTAAGAGTACTCTGGTGTACTACAGAGTCGCAGATCAAACTGCGTTAGCAAAACTGGCGCCTGAGCAACCCTTGTTCTGATTTCACCATCTCACGCCAAACATGACTTCCTCCTTCACAGCAGGTGGAGTTTGAAGCATGTCACAGTGTACAGTAGGAATTTTGAAAAATGGTCGAAAATGAAAAAAATAAAAAATAAAAAAAAAACACCAAAATCACTTTGATATTTATGTATGTTATGTTGGAAATGGGGTGTTAATACCCTGCGACCTAAAAGATCTATTGTGTCCCCTTCTGTCGCTAATGCAGCAACGAAATGTCTTTTCCAATCCTCTCTTCTCAAGGAAGTGTAGGATTTGGAGTGGCTTCAAGTTAGGTAAATCTCCCTCTTCTATTTGATATGCTCCTAGGTATAGTGCCCTTGGATTCTGCAGTACTACACATTCAGTTAGAATGTGAATGGAGGTTTCATCCTCCTCCTCACATAATCTGCACTCACTATATTATTTATTTTTTTAATTTGGTGTTTTCGGCGTCGACTACTATGGCCATTAGCCTCGTGTTCTGTGTAGGCTTTGCTACTGTTTCCCAGCGCCACTTTAGGAACAGCACTGTTAATTAGAACCCAACAGTGAATGGTCGAGTGGGGAATCCTACCTATGCATTTATTATTATACATTGATAAAGGCTGAGGACATAAGTCCTATGATAGCCTAAAAACAAAATGAAAAAATTGGAACAAAGTAAGCACACTGAAACAAAAAGATGAGAACAATAAAAATTAAATAATAATGTTAAACAAACACTCGTCTAACTTATTTTTAAAAACGTTAAGGTGATTACAGCACACCCTTGTAATTTTCGCACAGGGATATCTCAAAAAGTCATTTTTTTTTAATATTTAAATTTTGGCAAAATAAATTAGGCAATAATATCTAGAATATGCATATTTTTTAAAGTTTTAATTCCTTTCAGTTTCTGAGAAAAAAAATCAAAGGGCTTTAAATTTTGAAATATCATGATGAAAATAAATGCATTTCTCAACAGCACTATTTTTAATATAATCCATGAATTTAAGCTCTTAATGTCTTGTTAATGATTTTTAAAAATTCGCCAAAATTAGCGGCTAAAACGCCTCGTTAAGTGCTATCTTAAGGTGTAAACTGGCTTAAATCATTTTAGGAAACGAATGATGACTGAGAGTGTACGATAAGATTGTAACAGTCGCGTTACAATAGAAGGGTGCATTATTGGATCCGCCATTTTATATTTTTTATTTTTAGTGTCATATTCAAAATCAGCGAAAATAAAAATCCCAAAATACAGACGTTCATCTCATGAAAACGAATCTGATATTTTGGCAAAAAAAATAGGTAAAACGTCCTAACGTCCCACTGTGTCTCGGTCATAATTTTACTTGTTAGCAGACTTCAAACATGATTTTTATGTATTTTTAACAAAAAAAAAAGGTAAAAAGTTCGTGGCGACCACGAGAGTCGAACCTCTGTCGTTTTTACCGCTTTTAGTTTGAGCTCCTTTACCGCCACTGTATCTACCATAAAATCATGACAAATTTTCTTTAAAAAATAAATAAACTAAATACCTTCACGTCTGTATCACTGCGCTACATGTATATGTTACCAAATGAAAATCAAAATTTGAAATACGCCATCTAGAAAAAAGTAAAAATGCTCAAAAGGCCTAAGGACGGCTTTTGAGTCGAAACGAGTAGCCTGTGTTAGCATTAAGTTTTCAATAAAATATTTTTGAGTGGTACTGACTTTGAGGATTTTTATTTTCGTTAAATTGCCACATTTGAGCAGTTGAATAATCTCTACGATTTAGATATAATTAATGTATTATACGTTTTCTTTATTTGTATTTCAAAGCATTCTTCTATTATGCATTTAGCATATTTTTTAATATTTGTATAAAATAAATGAATATTTTAAATAAAAAAATATGTATATTATATGTGCTCATATCATGATTAAATTTTAGTGCATAGTAATAATAAAAACAAAAGCAAAGATAGAATGCAACATATTACCTATTATTGATTCTTTTAAGGAAGAACTCAAAGGAGTGGGAGAAATTTATACATTTAGTGCAAGAAGCTGTGGGCAATTTTTCAATAAAAGTTAACCACTATAGTGTAACAATTTTTATTCGAGGGTGACTCACCTGTGAGTTGCATTGTGGTCGGCCGGCAATAACCTATATTTCGCAGGTGAGTCACCCTAAAATAAAAATTGTTATACTACAGTAATAAATTATGTATATACCTGCCTAATCCTACAAATTTAAGATGTTTGTTACTAAACAACAGTACGATTAGCATGTGTCAGGCGATGGATGAAATTGATGTTAAAATTATCAAAATTCCAGGCTAGCGACGAAAAATTTAATTATATGTATCAGAACCTGGGTCTATTTCATGTACTTCACCACAAACCTCTTGGCACCAATACCTCGGTGTTAAGTTGATAAAAAATTAAAGATTTCTGTAATTATTTGCTACAAATTCTATATACCTGCATCTCTTGGATAGAATCTAATTTGACGTAAATTCGTCCAGATACCCCATCCTTAAGATCAACCTCACATTTCTATTACAAAAAATCAATCAAAATTAATTAAAATACATCTGTTAGTGTGAAATTTGGGTTTTTATAAGGGAAAAAGTAATTTATGTCTGTTTCCTGTGAATAAAAATAATAGGCAGCGTTTTTTTTTTAGTGATGTGGCGCCTAGAAGAGTCCACTGACATGTCCAACGGACAAGTCTGAAAAGTTGATTTGTCCAAACCCAAGTTTACAAAAGTGTTTTGCGCTTGCGCGAAATTAAATTAAATTAAATCATTTGGCTGAATTTCTAACAAACAGACAAAATACCGTTTAAAAATTATATATTTTAACGATTCTGACACCGACGTGTCAACATCGAAATGGTGGTCTCAGAATCGGGAGTCCAGTTTTCAACAAAATATCAAGTTTTAAAGTTACCATCTGACTTTTAAATTCTTATTAAATAATTTAGTGCATTCTGTGCCGAAGTTTCAAATACATATTCTATAGTGGATTGTATTTGTTGCACTAGTGTCACATTCGACACTGTATTCGAACTGTCATTCTTGTCAAAAGTATATGCTACACGTGTGCGCCAGTCAGATATTTGAAGCTACACTGAACAAATCAAATGCGATTAGTACAGAAAACTTACACCTAGTGCAACAAATAAAATCCACTATTAGTAGAAGTGAATGGCGATTTGTGGTTTGAAAGTCCAGGTGTGACTTCATTAATGCTTTTCTCACTAAGGAAAAATACGTAACATTGGGCATACAGCGTAAGCTAAACCCATTTAAGTAAATATTAATCAAGTGGAAATAGTAGTGTTAACAGGGCCCTTGTGTGAGCCTCGAGGCATGCTGTTCCCACTATAAAAAACGTAAAATTGGGCAGACTGCGGCCGTTATAGGAAACGTACAAATACAAAAAGAAGTTCAATGTCACCCATCACACTACAGTGTGCTGTGGCCGTAATAAGTAAAAGTACGAGTGCAAAAAGAAGATAGAATAGTCCAGAAATGTCATTTCCTTTTCAAGAAAAATCCGGATTGTTCAAGAAGGTTCTAGAAGGTTAAGGCGAGCTATACAAGTCGACGATCCCGACGTCAAAGTTTTCAGTTTGATGATAGACGTTATACGTTAATGTTATCAGTTTTATAGTTATTGTAAAAGTTGAGTTGAAATAAATTGAGATACCAAAAAAGTGCATAACAATATCTTATTAAAATAAAAATTTGAAAAAATTACTAAAAAATTTAAAGTTTGGAAGTATTTCACAAATGCAAATATTGTTCCCAAAGTGTTTTTGAAAAAACGTCCAGGATAGATAAACATTAACTTTTATGCCCAAGGTCCACCACTTTTCACTACTTTTCTGGACATGTCCGTCGAACTAGCCCAAAAATTACTTTTCTTGAAAAGTTTTTTAGACCGTCTAGAACAGCCATACTCAACCTGCGGCCCTCCAAGCTTTTTTTGTGGCCCGCAGCACTAAATGGCATGCTATTTTTTTGGAATTTTGTGGGGTTACTGTAAAAACAAGATAGCTCCACTTTTAGAATTTTCGAGTTAAGTAGGTACACTTTCTAGAAGTGTGAAAGAAGTCTATATTCATGATAAACAGATAGCCAATAAAAACTAACAAACATAATCATAACATTGTGTTCAATTGATAAATGTGTCTACCAAAATCAGATAATAGACATATAACTTATTTTTGCTAAATATATTTATTTCGATTCTTAATAGTGTTCTGGGTGGGTTGGATCAGTGGTTAGAGTCATGACATTGAGATCGGAAGGTCTCAGGATCGAATTTTTTCATTTAATTTAATTATTTAAAATTAATTCTGTTGCCTTGGTAGGATTCCCCACTCGACCATTCACTGTTGGGTTCTAATTAACAGTGCTGTTCCTAAAGTGGCGCTGGGAAACAGTAACAAAGCCTACACAGAACACGCGGCTAATGGCCGTAGTAGTCGACGCCGATGACACCAAAAAAAAAAAAAATTGTGTTCTGGCCAAATCAAGATAAAGGCCAGAACCAAGGGGAAACCAATAAGGTCAAAACGTACCTGTATTTCGGAAATCACTTAAAAATTTTTTGTGCAATTTAGGTGATTTTACTGAAAATCCACCTTAATTTTATACAATGATCTTTTTTTCTCGCCATTTCGGGTTGTGAGCGACGAATTGATTTCGACCATGATTTTAGATGATAATTTTGGAATTTTCGAGAAAATGTGTAGTGATTTCCAGTGAAAACGTACCAGTATTTCGGGAGTGGTTTGCCGCTACTTATTTTTGTTGAATGTGTTTGTTAAAATATTACATTGTGCCCACGCCATTTGTTTTGTTATGACTAGAACCGTCTCTGGCCTTTCTCGATTGTTCCGAAATTCACGAGATGATTACGTCACCCTTTCTTTCCGAGATACAGCTAACCTTAAACAACCACCAGATAATATCACGAGATGTTCGAATCTCCGTGGTGAACGAGTGATTGGTCAAGCTGTAACGAGTGATTGGTCAAGCTGTAACGAGTGATTCGTCAAGCCGCAACGAGCGAATCTTTATGTGAAAATTCGTGAATAAAAGTATTAGTGGTAACAGGCGAATATGAATTTTAACCATACTTTCTAATAGACAACGTATCGAAAGGTTCAGCTATCCTAAATACATTCCACCAAAAAAATAGATTTAATTTATCAATGGGCGAGGGTGGGGAATTCGGCTTTATATGCCAAACTCGCACAGTATTTATTCAGAGGGATGCATGAAAGGATGAAACAAAGTTTTGAAAATACTTACAAAAAAGTGCAAGAAGAAAGATTTACTAAAATTTTGCAAAATCAGATACACCTGATAAATTTCACCATTATTATCACAATCTACTTGTATCCAATAATGTTACTGAAACTTCGACTGAAGATAGTGACACATACATTGAATTATGTTTTATATGTAGGGCTCAAATAAGTTTAGTGACGTTTTTTCTCTTTTTACCAATTATTGATAGATTATTAGTTTATACTTTATGAACAATGTTTTCAATACCTTCTTCATTGAAGTTAATAAACGGTTTGAAGCTTTTACTGATTTTTTATTCAGTTTTAAACATTTGAATAGTGTTTTATCGAAACTCTAAAAATGTGAGTTATCTTGTTTTTGCAGTAACACAACGGGATATATTTATGTTTTATTTATTAGAGGTACCCACTAACTAATTTTAGATAGATGTCCTAAAAAAGGTCATCATCCAAAAATATTGCGGCCCGTCTAACATAGAACATATAGGAATGTGGCCCGAAGGAAAAAAGGTTGAGTATCGCTGGTCTAGAAGGTTTGTGCAAAATTTCGTATCTCTTAAGGCTGTGTTTAACACCATAATTCTTTCAAATGGGCATCATAGATAACGCTAGCGTACTAATTTATAGAGATGGGACTTTTCATGAAAAGTAATTTTTGGACTAGTCCGTCGGACATGTCCGGAAAAGTAATGAAAAGTAGTCGACCTTGGGCGTAGAAGACACACGGTTAAATCTCCATCCTGGATGTTTTTTCAAAAACACTTGGGGAACAATATTTGCATTTGTATTTTTGTTTTCTTTTTTAGGCAAATCATTTGTACAATGCATCCAACCTTTGAATTTTTTGGTAATTTTTCACGAGTTTATTTTAATAACATATGTAACGAAAATTCGAAAACATTAAAACATTATAAAAGTCAGTAAACATTTGAGTCGGTCATTTGAGAAAGCCTATAAGTCACAAATTTGACATATTCCAAAAATGGCATATCCATATTGCTTCGGTGCACATTCCAACGAGAAATCCCATTACTCATAGCACTCCTTGTATTAAATTTTCAAACGTCAAAATCTGCTTTACTTGAGAAACCTCATCTTAAGTCGCTGACAGCTATCGCAGATTGACCGAAATTATGTTGGAAATACCTGTGCGATCCGTATGTATGGAAGGATTAGTGCTTAGGTGAAAACATCACGTTCTAATTACATAATTTATTTTAAGACACTATTGAACCTATGTTAATTTTATTACATGGTTCATTTACAAACTACATACTTTTACACTACACTTTTCTTCGGAAATTTGTTACTTAAGCACTCAAGCCATATTGTACACCGCACAACGATGTGTTGTGTTTGAGAGATACTGAAGCTCTGCCGGGAGAGAAGTTGTTCAGCTAGATTGAGAGTGACGCTTGACGTTGACCAATTAGGAAGTGCCTAACGCCGGTGTTTTTAACCAATGAGAAATGGACAAGAAGTGAATGACGACTGTGACGTAGCTATTAGACGGAAGACCGTTCTTACCGGTCAAGGCCGTGCCGCAAAGACGTCTCCAGGTGTAAAAGGCATTGCGGCTTGCAGAGACGTCTTTAGGAATAATAAATAATTGAGAATGAAAGCTTAGCGCAATGTTGAATATAGTTCAACAAGCAGTATCACAAGATAAAAAGATATCGCTTAAAAAAAGTCATTATGTGCATTTTAAACATTTTTTTGACTCTTCCTGTCAAAAAGGCTTATGTTGGAAAAATACCTTTAACAGATAAATGATCTTGTCAAATTAAAGCAGTATCTTCCGGAATGAGAAGACGAACTTTAATTTTATAACTGGCCAACTATTGATAAAGATAAGGTTTTTGATGAAATTTTAAATTAAATAAAAATATTGTTAAATAAACATATTATTTTATTAAAATATGTAGTTTTATTGTCTACATAAATTAAAATAATATCCGTATATTTGAGAAACCATATGAGTCATGATTTTCAAAAAAATATTTTGGACTCTTTAGAAAAAAAGCACAAGTTGTTTTGATACTATCAAATAGTAAACTAATCTCGCGATTTTAGAAAATAAATCAATGCTTTGTCTCACACACAGACGAATTAAGAAAGGTTTTTTTAATTTCCCAAACTTTTACTTTTCTGACTTATGGTGTTTCTCAAATGACCGATTCATTTATTGTTTCTTCTTTTTAAACTAAATTTTGCCCTTGTAAGAAATTCAGACGAATTAGTTAATTTAAATTCGCGCATGCGCAATGCACTTTTCTACATTTAAAAAGTGTGTTTGGACCAGTCAACTTTTCAGACTAATCCGTCGGACCTGTCCGTGGACTTTTCAAAGCGACCCATCACTACTAATTTATGCAGTATTAATAGTTCAAACGATTCAATAGCAGCTCAACTAAAGAGTAAACATTACCTTGTACAATTCAAAACGAAAAAGTTCTGACAAACTATTTTATGATTTGGCAAACATGCATCTTGGATGATGTTTAGTAATTTTGATTATTTATATAGTAATGTGATAGCTCTATTTTATCGTTCAGACAACGTTGTTAAGTTTAGTAAATAAAAAAAAATATTAGCTTTCATTTGGTAACAATAAATTAGAAATTCAATAAATTTATAATATATTTTCTATTTTAGAAATTTAAGAAATCTTTTTACTTTTTCAAATAACTATCTTCACAGTAGCTAATAATTTTGCATTTTTGCCGTCATTACTGTGTTCGGGTGGATCTCGAATTTTTCCAAAATATGATCATAAAATAAAGAAAAATCGTATTTGAGCTATATAATCACTTCAAAAAGCTACACGTCGCTTTAGAGGACACCTTGTATAAACTTAGGCCGAACGATCATTCTTAAATACGCCCCAATCAAACCTGTACGATACCATCTTCGTCGAGGATATTCGCGGAATTGGTTAGATCGGAACTGTTCGTGGAATTTTTAGCAGCCAATATCTTTTTTCCAATTTTCTCGTATCCGGGAACCTCGGAATCTGTGTCGTTGTTTAGCTGCTCGTAGGGCGGATCCGTCTTGTCCGACGACGATTTTCCTATGCTACTGGAACTCTCAGAAGTGTCATTTTTTTCTATTTCTGAAAAAGATTTTAAAGATTATCCAGGTTGTAATAGTAATAATAAGGGAGACTGAGTTAAAATGCCGTATGCTTTATAGTATGATCGGGAAATAATAGGTAATACGAGCCCAAACAACTATATTGTAACGTTTATTTATTTAATTTATTTATTTTATGATTTAATTTATTTATAGTCAGTACTAACATACTAATTTATATCACATTTACTTATATAATAAATTAGATATGATTTATATTAAAAATATCTAACTTAAAACTGACTCGAATGGCAGAACCGTCATATTTATATGCCCAAATGTCAGGATACACAAATACCGGTATGTTCCTGCGCATATTAGCTAAATCCTTGTCACATGATATGACGTCACGTGGCATAAAAATCTGACGCTTTCTACATAGATAAATACAAGTAATGAGACTTTTCGATAATAAAAAACTGTAACATTACTTCATTGTTAAAGGTTGTGGTTTGTGTGAAGTAAAAGTAGAAAAGTTATTGTATAAGCACAAATATGAACATTTAGTTAATTTATGATTGCAAGTAAAACAAGAATAAGATATATAATAAAGTACACGCAAAGACACTTTATTTTAAAGAAATGTACCTTACATAAGTTCATAACAAAGAACGTCAAACAAAATAATGCACAATTTGAACGAACAATATTCGAGTAAAACCACGGCATATGGTGTCTGATTAAGAGCTGTTAGCGACTATATCTCAAAATATTTCGGAGGATAATTTTTTTTGTAAAAGTGCAAACACTTATGTCATAATCCAAGTACTAGTTTTTTTGGGGTCTTCGGGACAAGGCTCTGTGTAGGTAAGCTCTTGTTCAGAATCACTAACTGCTTCAATGGCTTTTAAAATTCCAATTGATTTATTCCATTGTCTTCTTTTAGCCTATCGCAGATTACGATCTTTACATTGCCTTTTCTGGATTGCCCCAGGAAATTTGGGAATAGTGTGGACACAACACCAGGTTTCAAATGTTGGCTATTTATGGATATACAGGGTGTCCCGAAATTAGACGGTCATATTTTAACAGCATAATCTACATCCTAAAATAGGAGTAAAAGTTTATATAAACATAGGTCCGAAAACGTTTCTTTTCAGAGATACAGGGTGTTAAAAGTGAAGTCTTGATGACTCTTTTATAAATATTTTCTAAACATTTAAAGATAACTAAATGAAATTTGGTACAAATGCTTACCTTTTTACGCTCCATTTAACGGACTAAACCCTAGTTTTTGATCATTTTCATAGGTGGGTAAATTAGGGGGGGGCTTAGGGTAAAATTACTCTTTTTACTTTTTTTTGTTGACAGTTTTTAACATTTTTGACTATAAAATTTGGAAAACCAATGTTTTCTTTATAATAAAGCTACTTTTGTTGCATCTCGCTAGGACGCATCATTTTCAAGAAAAAAGCATTTGAAAATTTAATGATAAGTTATTTAAAAGTGTAAACAATAATTAGTAGGCCTGTGAAATTAGAAATTTTATTTTTTTTTACTTTGGAAAACCGATGAAAAATATTTACAAAAATGTGCCATCAGGTCTTCACTTGTTACACCCTGTATCTCAAAAACGAAACGTTTTCAGACCTATGTTTATATGAACTTTTATTCCTATTTTAGGATGTAGATTACGCTGTTAAAATATGACCGTCTAATTTCGGGACACCCTGTATATCCCAACAATCTCTGTTGCAGAAGCACTTCGAAACAGGAGACTTTGAAGTGTACAGAACAAATACTAGCTGCAAAAAAACATCTAGTCATAATTTATGTACATGAAATTTATGTTTATGCAGTCGAATCTGCATTTTACATGACCATTGGCATTGAATATTAATAACCTTATTTAAAATTCCAAAAATTAACGCGTATCATTATTTCGTATCATTATATCTTTAATATTAGAAATAAAACTGTATTAAAAAAAAAATTCTTACGTCATGCGGAGAAAGTGCGAAATGCGGTCAAATTAGTAGCATACCGGTATTTGTGTATCGTGCCCAAATGTTATGCTCCAGATCTGTCTTGACGCCTTTCCTCTAAGAATGGACAATTACACCAGACCTATCTGGTATTTTCTTATAAAGGTCCCTTGATTTGAAACTCGATCGAGCGAACATCGAGGAGACTGAGAAGTCATGACTTCACAATAGAGCACTGAATCAAATCAAATAAAAAACATAACCTCGCTTTTTTTGTAATTCTTGTTTCTGGTTTTTGTGTCAAAACAGTGAACAAAAAGTGAAAAAATGGAAGAGGTTTTAATAATAAGGAGCAATGGCCCTGAAATGCAACATATACCATAAATGCCCGCTTCGATTTCAAGCTCCATAATTTTGATTACTGGTGATTAGATCTGAGCAGAGAAAATGTATTTTCCAAACACATTTTTTTTATGATAAATATTTTGGCTATAAGACAAAAGAGGCTAAGTAATTTGTTGACTTCTTGTCTGGTCTTGAATTATGAGATTCAAGTTTGTTTGTAGATTAATTAAAAAGAGATAGGAAGAGACAAAGACAAATGTCCCCCTTTTGTCGATCCTTATGCTCTGAGAACATGGAGCTCGCTCTATGTTCTCGCTCCAAAACAAATCAAACACTTTTGGGATCGCTCGGAGTGTCAATTCAAACACTTTTGCACCGCTCGGGGATCTCCAATGATCAAATCGCCAGTAGTAGACTGGCGATAACGAAACATGTAGATAAAGGAGGGATTTCGTAGGTGACGTAAAAGGGCCAAATAAAGCAGAGAGAGTTAAAGGATTAGAGCATGACCGGACTGGTCAAAAATGATTCACATAACAGTATTTTAAATATATTTTAAATTTGAAAATATGTTTTTCTACATCTATTAACAGCCACCGATTATCAGAATTTTATTTTTGTTCCATTCTATAATTTATTTTTCGTAATGATATTAACAATTAAATATTGGGACGGTAAACAAATATTATTAAGTACTCATGGAAAACAAAACATACAAATCCAGTAGCACGTCATCAGTGACAGTTTTTTGTTTTTATTTTTGTTTTACACCCTTCGGACCTCCCGTGTTACACCTCAATCCGTCTATAGTTTGGCGGCTCTGCAGCCTGTGGCTTATTGTACCACCATTCGAGGGTCCTACTACTTTTCCATTCGCCAATTCACTTCCTCATTCATCGTCAGTCATTCCACGTTGTCGATGGTTAACCGCTAGTCGGAGGAGTCCCATCGTGACACAGCCCACGGAACCTCCCAATGGTCACGTATCAACGACGTGACCAGAGAGATCCCTGCTTAACTGTTGCGAGTATGTGGATGCACACTAAGCTCGCGGCTAGCCTCTTCAGCTATCAGTGACGTTAGTCTTTCGTCATAATACTACCAACTAATTAAAATGGCCCCTAACTAAGCTAATAATCCGAAAATGTCAGGAATATTCATGAACGTAGTCATATTACTAAAAAAAGTAAAAATGTAATCATTATTTTGATAATTTTAGAATTATTTCAATTAATTAGCTCAGATATGTCTTATTCTTGATAATGTTACAATATTATTACATGTTTAGAACTCAAGAATCCATACTTTAAATTAATCATTTTGACATTCTGTACACCCATGATACTTGTATTTATAGAGACGAAATGTCATTACGGCAATCGGTGTACCTTGTTGCTATGTTACCAATAGCTTTTTAAAAATGTTTACTGATTTAGGTTTTAGGATATGTTTACAAGTTGATTTTCAAAACAAAGTGTGAGTAAAAGCTGATTATTGTCTTTTATTTCTACATACAAAATGCAAAAAAAAACTTAATAGTCGTTGTTAGAACCTTACAGCCAGCTTCGTTAATACAACATTTTGAACGATAGCGTGATAATGATGAATCACTATTACCTTCAATTATTTAAGTTAAAAATTATATAAATGTATAGAAATAGGAAATTTATTTTTTGTCTGTTTAATTAGGTTGTTGCAGCAGCCTTAAACCTAAATATTTTTACTGTCAACTACCAATGTGTGGACTTATAGAATTTCTTGATACTGCTGTAAAAAGATTTTAATTTTAATAAATTATAGAATTGCAAAAAGAACAGCTAATTACATCAGCCCTAGTAACAGATCCTGCAGATGTCGGCGTTATCAGAGTTACCAGTTTCTAGGAAACCGCTGATTAGGACTTTATGCATTTTATCTAGTTTTCTCATTTTTAACATCATTATACATTTATATTTCTTGTAGTACAGATCGTAGTTGTAGAATTTTAACATAGAAAAAATAATTAAATTTTTTAAAAAGCTATTTTCAATTTGAAAGTTTATTTTTGGCGCAGTCAGTAGGATATCTGGAATTGTCGCGTATCGAACGTGCTCGATTTTCGTCTCTACGATTAACCAGATATCGAACAATAAAACTGTTGTGATTCGCAAGTGAAGGTGTTGGATGTGGAGTGGCTCTCAAGACATCGAGAAACCCGGTCTATCGAAGACCCATTGAAGAACCCCAAGTCGAATAGCAACGAGGATTGGAACAAAATCGTCCAGTTCTGCAAGGCTAACGAATTTTGGAAGAAAATTCGATTCCTTATAGTTATAGGCAGGGATATGCTCAAAATCAGTTTTATTTTAATGTGAGTAACTTTTATTTATGTCTATCGAATCACTATTGAATTCTTTAGAAAACTTAAATATCGACAACACTTTAACTGACTCTGATAACTCTCAAGTTAATTTAATTGAAAATATAGATTCACAAAATAATAATTTTTCGCTTCCTAACTTAACAAATAGTGAAACAAATTTAGAAAATTCGGAAGATATGGCCGAATTCAAGCCGGAATATTTGCATTGCGTGCCTGAATTCGACGGAAATCCGAACGAGCTCTATCGATATTTATCAGTTTGTGATTCAATCATTGCCAGTTTTTATATAACAAATCAGCCGAATAATTTCCGAAATATATATTTGTTAAACTCACTTGTTTCTAAATTAAAAGGGAACGCCAGGTTAGTGGTGAACATTCAAAATGTCGCAACTTGGGAAAACTTAAAAGATACCCTCACTAGAAATTTTGCAGACCAAAGGGATGAAGCTTGTTTAAATCGTGACTTAGTTTTGCTTAGACAAAACCCTAATGAACGACCTCAACAATTTTATGACAGGGTGTTAAATATACTAAATCTCCTCTGTAGCTTTGTAGATTTACATGAAGAAACTCTCGAGAGTAAATTACTAAAAAGGGAACTTTATAATAAATTAGCTTTAAAAACATTTTTGTCAGGTCTTAAAGAACCTTTAGGTACTACGATTCGTTGTATGAAACCTAACTCATTAAATAATGCGCTACAGTGTGTTTTGGAAGAAGATAACATACACTACTTTCAAAATTTTCAGAATAGGAATCTAATTAGACAACCTATTTCACAACCACGACAACAGCCAAGACAAAATTTTAATAATCAAAATTATCAAAATCGAAACTATTTCAATAACCAAACGAGCTTTATTCCTCAAAATGCAAATAATAATAATAACTACATGGCACGACGTCCTTTTCCTACTCGGCCCGTTCCTGTACAATCTCAGGTTCCAAGAAATCAATTTTTTCCATCTAATTCACAAGTATTTAAACAAAATAGAAATGTAAACGCCTTTAGACCAAACCAAATTCCAAATCAAAATTTACCTAGGCCAACGCCTATGAGTGTTTCGACCAAAAATACTTTTAATAACAGAGCACCTACCCGGGTTATGAACCAATACGGTAATGATCACCAAGGTCCTTCTAACCAAAATCAAACACCACGAATGAATTATATTGCGGAAGAACTATTTAACACTGAGTGTGAACAAAATTTTTCGATAACTGATCCCTATAATAACCTACCTGACCAACATGTTGATAAAAGTTTTGACTATAATATTGAAACGGAAACACATGATCTAATTGATTTTTCTGAACCAGATTCAAATTTTCGGAACAAGCCTCGAAACAAACCCCTCACCTAAATTCGCAAATCATACCATTTCATGTGGTAAATCCAAGTGAATTACCATTCATTATCTTTCCCGAATATAATTTAAAAATTTTGATAGATTCCGGCTCGTCGAAATCATTCATAGATCCAACAAAAGCTCACCAATTCTTTTCGAATAACATAAGAAACGATCCTTTTGTAGTATCAACTGTTTTTCAGAAATCAGCCCACGAGTACAGCACATTGTTGCCAGCGTCCAAAATTTTTAATCTCCCACAGAAAGCGAATTTAAAATTTTTCCTATTTAAATTTCATGATATATTCGACGGTTTAATAGGATTAGATAATCTTAAAACCTTACAAGCTACACTTGATTTTAATACAGGTTATTTACAAACTCCTTATACAAAAATTAAACTGCTATACTACCAAACACAAAATGAAATAAATTTTATTAAAGTAGCTCCGCGATCAGAACAAGTTATAAAAATTAAAACGTCCATTCCAAATGGCGAAGTAATAATCCCCTACCAAAAACAAAAAATTGTGAAATACCAGAATCATTAACGATTGCAAAAAATGGTCAAGCTATGACAACTATCTTAAATAAAACAACCGAAACCGTAACTCTAGATTTTTCGAAACCAATTAACGTTGAAAAATTTGATAAAATAACCGTACAACAAATTGATTTAAATCATTTTGATGAAACCTCAAAACAAAACATAGATTTAACCAAATTTCGAACAGACCACTTAAATTCAGAAGAAAAATCAAAAATTTTTAGGCTTATTAAAGAATATTCTGACATATTTTACCAAGAAAACACTCCATTAACTTTCACTAGTAAAATAAAACATCAAATAAAAACTCACGATGAAATCCCGGTATACTCCAAGCCCTATAGATACCCATTCGTACATAAACAAGAAGTAGAAAATCAAATAAAAAAAATGTTGGACCAAAATATAATTAGGCATAGCAATTCACCCTGGTCATCCCCTATTTGGGTGGTTCCCAAGCGTCTTGACGCGTCAGGAAAACAAAAATGGAGGGTTGTAATCGACTATAGGCGTCTTAATGAAAAAACAGTGGATGATCGGTACCCCCTACCTAATATAACCGACCTTCTAGATAAGCTAGGGAAATGTCAATATTTTACGACGTTAGATCTTGCAAGCGGCTTTCACCAAATAGAAATGTCGGAACAAGATATTGAAAAGACCGCATTTAGTACAGAGCAGGGACATTATGAGTATCTTAGGATGCCTTTTGGGTTAAAAAATGCCCCTGCTATATTTCAACGTGTGATGGACAACATCCTCCGCGGTATCCAAAACGAAAAATGTTTAACATATTTAGACGACATAATAGTGTTTTCAACCTCTTTACAAGAACATATTGATAGACTTAGATGCGTTTTTCAAAGACTTCATGATTCAAACTTTAAAATCCAGTTAGATAAATCCGAATTCTTGCGGAAAGAAGTGGCGTACTTGGGCCACATCGTAACACCTGAGGGGGTACGCCCAAATCCGGATAAAATAATAGCCATCAAAAATTTTCCTATCCCAAAAACTACCAAACAAATAAAAGGATTTTTGGGACTATTGGGTTATTACCGTAGATTTATCAAAAACTTCTCAAAAATTACTAAACCACTTACTAACTGTTTAAAAAAGGGCGCAAAAATTGAAATTAACGACGAATATATATCTTGCTTTGAATATTGTAAAAACCTGTTGATGAACGAACCTATTTTACAATACCCGGATTTTTCCAAGCCATTCAATTTAACCACTGATGCCAGTAATGTTAGTTTAGGTGCGGTTTTATCTCAGGGACCAATCGGAAAAGACCTTCCAGTTGCGTATGCGTCGCGAACATTAAATAAGTCAGAACAAAATTATTCCGTAATCGAGAGGGAACTTTTGGCAATAGTATGGACCACGAAATATTTTCGCCCATACTTATTTGGAAAAAAATTCAATATTATCACGGACCACAAACCACTACAATGGTTATTTTCGTTAAAAGACCCCAACTCCAAATTGTTACGTTGGAGAATAAAACTAGACGAATATGACTATACAATACTATATAAAAAGGGTAAATACAAATGCGGACGCTCTTTCCAGAGTAGAGATTCACACTAAAGAATTTCTTGACGACATAGACAAAATAATTTTAGACAGATCACAAGAAAATTCTAGACTTGACGAGATTATTCAAGACTTGAGAAATCTTGAACCTCATCATTCAAACTTTGACCAGGCATCCTTACAAGTACATCCCGACACTGATACTCTAAACGATTTAGAACCCCAAGATGAAAACGATGACGACACTGTACACTCAAATTCCGACGAAAATCCTATCGTAGGAATTCCAATTGCAGAATGTCCTGTTAATCACGGAATAAATCAAATTTTTGTAAGTTCGGTACTACATTCCCCAGCCATACCTAAAATAACAGTTCTTTTTGAAAACCGAAAACGAATCCATGTACAAATTTCTGAGTATAATTTCGAAAATGATGTGGTAAGATTACTAAAAGAATACATATCGCCAGATACTGTATATCACATGTATTTCGAAAGTCCCAACATATACGAAAAATTTTGTAACATATTACATAAAAACTTTAAATGGCCTTTTATTAAATTGAAAAAATGTAACCAAAAACTACTGGATGTTACAAATAAAGACGACATAAAAGAAATCATACAAAACTACCACGAGGTTAAATCCGACCACCGTGGAATAGACGAAACAGTTATCAAAATCAAAGAAAAATACTATTGGCCAAGATTAAAAGATTCCGTGCAATCATACATTAACGATTGCGAAATCTGTCAAAAAAGTAAATATGAACGCAACCCCTTGCATATAAAAATGAATGTAACCCCTACAGCCACAAAACCCTTCGAAATTGTTCATATAGACACATTTACATTCGAAAAATCTAAATTTCTTACTATAATTGATAGCTTCTCAAAATATGCACAAGCTTACCCAATAGATTCTCTAAACTCTACTGAAATTGCTGACAACTTAATTAATTTCTTTTCGCATCATGGAACCCCCTATCAAATTACCGTAGATAATGGAACAGAATTTAAAAATTCTATAATTTGCGAACTTTTAGCACTACATAAAATAAATATTCATTTTTGCTCACCAAATCACCCTCAATCAAATGGTATGATTGAGAGACTACATTCCACTCTAATTGAACATCTCCGACTTCTCAACAACCAAGGGTTTCAAAATACCCCCGCAAAACTAAAAATGACATACGCAATCTTAGCTTATAACAACTCGATTCACTCTTCAACCAAATTTAAACCTATTGATGTATTGCAAGGACACGTAAGTAGTAACGACCCTTTTAGAATCGAAATTGATAAAATGTTATTGAATAATTACATCGATAATCATAGAGAACGAACCAAAATTTTGTATTCCAAAATTAATCAAGATCTAATAAATCGCAAAGATAAAATTATTGAAAAGGTCAATAAAAATCGCGAGGAACCCGATATGTTTGCTCCTCAACAAAAGGTTTTTGAAAAAAATATTGATAGACGAAAAAACGCTAATAAATTTAAAAAACCGGTAACTTTAAAAATAGTTAGAAATACGAAGAAAACAGTAGGTACTCATACACAAGACAAAATTCACATGAATAATCTAAAACGCCCACTCAAAAACACGTATGATTTTAAAACTAAACAATCTTAATTTTCTTTAGATATTTTGGGACCCTCGGAGCCTCATCCAAAATTACAATGAAAAATCTGGAAAATAACTTTGGACTCATACCCGTCAAATTAGGAACAGCTAAAATAAAAGAAAGTTATTTTAATCTAATTCATTATTGTGACCTAAATCCGATAATTGTGGAAATTGATAAATTGAAAAATCATTCAAGGGATCTATAAACTCATGCCTCAAAAAACATATATTATTCAAGCGACATTGCAAATTACTTAAAAATCTTAGCATTCACCGAAGAAAAAGTTGAAAGTAAACTAGTTGAAATGTTACCTCCTCCTTCAACTTATAGGACAAAAAGAGGACTCATTAATGGGCTAGGATCTATATTCAAAGCTATATCAGGTAACTTAGATTCCACTGATGGAGAACGGTATGAACTATTAATAAAACAACTCCAAGAAAATCAGAATAACATGGCCGTAAACATAAAAAACCAAAATTTGTTGTCAATTTCACTAATAAATAAATTCAATTTAACCGTTAATCAAATAATACATAATGAGGAAATTTTAAAAGAAAAACTAGAAAGAATCGCTTCAGTTGTAGAAACAACTATCGAGTTAGGAAATACAATAATAATAAAAGACACCCTTATTCAAATTATTAATATGTTGGAAATAATTATTTCAATATTGCAAGATATAGAAACATCTATATCATTCTCAAAACTTAATATTATGCACCCAACTATCATGATAACCGCAGATTTCTTTAAGGAATTACAAAAGATTCAAAGGAAATTAAAGGGCAGTCAATTGCTACTTGAAGTAACTTTAGAAAATATTTTGATATATGAAAAACTGATAAAAATCGAGAGTTACGTATTTAACAACAAAATAACTTATATAATTAAAATTCCCTTAACGACTATTGAAAATTTTGACTATTACCATTTGTACCCTGTACCAGTCGAGAAACAGGGTCAGTTAAAAGCAGTGATTCCAAATATAATTACTTAATAAAAGATAACTTCAATTACGCATTTATGAGCAAGCCTTGCCTTAAGCTACACCCAGCAACATCATATATTTGCGGCGAAACTAACCTCCAAGGGATCAAGAAAGAAAATCCATGCGAAATAGCCCTCTTAAATATCCAAAACACCTCCACATGTCAACAAACACGAATCACAACAAAACAAGCTTTGTTCGAAAGATTAGATCGAACAAATCAATGGATAGCAACTTTCCCATCAAAGGAACCAATCACCCTTCAATGTCATGATCAAACAGAAGTCATTGAAGCCATAGGCAGTTACCTCATTCAAATTCCAGTCGGCTGTTCAGTGACCACAAAACAGAAAAAAACCGCAAATGAAGAAAACTTTCAAACTTCAAGTCAACCCATGTTGTTTCCCGACCTACAATTCCAAAATTCTGAATCGTCAAAATTAAATCTCAATCTTGAATTAGAAGAAATTAATCTAGATGAACTACACCAAATTAAATCAAAATTCGTCGAAAATTAACCAATAACCAAGTTCCAAGGAGTGCGCTACACCCCCAGTATATGGACAATATTTATGTATTGTTTTTTGGCCTTACTAACAGGAGTTTTTGTTGTTAGAAAAATCTCAACCTATCGTAAGCCAGTAAATCAAGAAGAAGTACCAGTAGACCATACCACCGTTCAACTCCCTCGCTAACCCTTTGGAGTTGAATCTTCGAGGGGAGGAATTACATCAGCCCTAGTAACAGATCCTGCAGATGTCGGCGTTATCAGAGTTACCAGTTTCTAGGAAACCGCTGATTAGGACTTTATGCATTTTATCTAGTTTTCTCATTTTTAACATCATTATACATTTATATTTCTTGTAGTACAGATCGTAGTTGTAGAATTTTAACATAGAAAAAATAATTAAATTTTTTAAAAAGCTATTTTCAATTTGAAAGTTTATTTTTAGCTGTATCTTTCAAAACGGAATAATAAACCACTCCTTGCAAAAGCGTTAGAACTACAAAATATTGATGACTCACTAAATTTGAAGTTAATAAAAGTATCAGAAATTATGATTTTCTTGCATTTCCTGGCATAACGTAAAAAAAACTAGTTTGTTCTCTTATCAAGTGTCTACATATTCTAAACTGTAATATCGAATCGACATATTGAAGATATGCTGTTTTTATAGCAAATCTTATGAAGACAATTATATTGGAAAAAATTTTACCCTTTTGGAATACTAGAATATTCAATAAAAATCAACATGTTTTTCACATTCTTGAGAGAAAACTTAATATGTAATTTTTTTGCAGAAATAAACTTTAAATTATTATCAAAAATTAAAAATATTACAAGATTTGCTGTAATAACAGTGTACCTACGATTAAATCTTTGATATATGTCATTTTGATATTACAATTTAGAATATAGCAATACTGACACATGTTATGTTATACATGGCAGATAATTTAGCAGAATAATATGGACGTCTGTTACGTCTTCCACCCTACAATTGTGTGTTTAACCCCAGTGAGCCTTTCCAAGCAATATTATCATAAAAATATTAGCAGAGATGCTAATAGAAAACAAGATTCTTTAAATATGTGGTCTAAAGATCTTCGAACAATTACTCCCCAAGTATGGAAAAATTCTATTGAACACACAGAAAAATTAAAATGGTATGAAAGAGAGAGTTTTTGATAGATTGGAAATTAT
Source organism: Psylliodes chrysocephalus (assembly GCA_927349885.1). NCBI lineage: Eukaryota > Metazoa > Arthropoda > Insecta > Coleoptera > Chrysomelidae > Psylliodes > Psylliodes chrysocephalus. The sequence goes on along the minus strand of OV651824.1, from coordinate 8,149,927 downwards.
TCCTATTAACAATTAACCCTAACAAAGATGTTAGTGATTCAAGTACTTGTGATTTGGATTAGGATAAATGAATTGTTTGTAGGAATTACGAAGATTAGTAGATGATTTGTTTTAAATAAAAAAAATATATTTTATAAACAAAACCTTGTCTTATTTTAATAAAAATAAATAGTTTGATATTTCTTGTGAATCTATATTTTTATTTATTCCAGATATAAAAAACAAGTAATATTATGACTCGGAGGTTTCACTGTGCGAGTCCTACAATTAAATATTTACAATGATTTGAAAAAGACTAGTAGGTACTAATAAACAACTATAATACATAATAGTGGATATTCTAGCAAGAAGAAGAATATATCACAGTTACACATTGCTAAAAAACCCACTGAGCAAAACATTTTTCAAACGTCCTGTAAAACTGGTAGGATGAAGAATATTGATGTTTGAGTGATGATTTTATTGTTCATTTATGTTTCAATAACTTTAGAGATGAAGGGAAGCAAAGATCAGTCTATAGTTGGAGCATTTTTGGCTATCTTCAATAAATGAAACCCAGAACCGTAACTGAAAGTATTGAGTTTTACTAAAGTACCTACTTAAATAATATAACAGTTTGATTTTTATTTTTAAATAGTTTAGCAATTTTATACAGCATTTTTGTTCAGATGTTTATTATGCATAAATGAATTCAATATTAGTTTATATACATTTTAAATTAATTATTTCTATTAATAACAACAACAAAAAACACGATCTTTAAATTTCAAAACTTCATTTATCGAGTATTCTGACGATTAGACAACACTGCAAAGTCGTGACTTGGCGAGTATCGTTATTTGAATTAAAAATACTACATATTTTTACTTTACTAATATATTATTTATTAATAGTAGTTTATGTAACTTTTAAAATTACATTTTAGATTTTAAATATAAAGTTTTTGTGTTTATATGCTTATCAGTAGAGGGCGGAATATATGCATCAAAATATAACAAAATATGCGCATATATATGCATCGTTTTTACGTTTTTACCAAAAATATGCAGTTATTTTGTCCAATTATGCCTAAATATGCAAATGCATATTTGTTAAAAATACTTAAAAAAAAGTAGGGGGTGGGTAGCTCAGTGGTTAGTGCGTTGGCCTGTGGACTTAGGGGTCCTGGGTTCAAATTCCAGCCGGAACGCGATTTTTTAAATTAATTAATTTATTTAAAAATTAATTCTGATGCCTAGCGAATATTTCCACTTGACCATTCACTGTTGGGTTCTAATTAACATTGCTGTTCCTAATTTGGTACGCTGTCAAAGCCATTACACGAAAAAAAAAAAACAAAAGGAAATATGTAATATACAAATTTATTTAAAACAAACGAAACACAAAAACTAGTAGAAGTTAAGTATAGAATAGTATAAAAATATTAAATAGTAATATTATAATAGGAATTTATAATTAAATATTTTTCGAAATTTTCTATTAAAAATTTTTGTCTTCTGTCTGTAAAAATATGTTTTGATATAGAAAAGGTCCTTTCAACATCTACCGAAGTAATAGGACAATACCGTAATTTTGGAAGTAATGTACAGGGCCAACGTAAAACTTCTTTGGAAAATTTTCCCTCAAAAATGTTTTTCACTTCCCTTATTTCATTGAACCCTTCATTGTCATGTCACCAGGAACATTGTTACATTTATCGGAAACTGTTGCAATAAAATTTGTTGATTCGATTAAACTTAAATTTTTCTTTTCCAATGAAGTTATTACATCAGGTAAAAAACTAAAATTAACCTTTATAAACACAAGTTGCTTAGGCACAAGGGGATTTTTTAACAATTCTTTACTTTGCACTATACATTGTGAATTGTCTTCTATATCCAAAATTAAATCCTTAATAAATAATAATAATAATAATGACTTTATTGCTTTCAATACATACAAATTATTATACAAAATTATATAAATATACATAAAAAAAATACTGAAAGACAAAAGGCGACGTTCGCACTTACTGGCGAGCTCAAAGATTGAGCCAGCAAATAAGCAGCGCTCTTCCACGCAACCCAGAAAAATATAAATAATTAAGTAATGCATACAGATTTTCTATGAAAAAAAGTGAAATTCTAGCTTTCAATAAGAAAGCAAACAAACAATTAATATGGAAACTTAGAAATAATAAAAACAAAGGTCAAATTTTATAAATCCTAGATCTGTGTTGTTATTGTAGTTATTAATCAATAGTGACGAGTAAAAAATAGAAATAACATGAAATATTATTGTTAAACTAAATTTAATTAACAATATAAATTAAAAATTGTAAGTGATATCTCCGTTTTGCTTCAAAATTTTCTGCATAGAATATAGCTGCTTTAATCCATGTCCCCCATCGCGTAATTACGGGTTCCGGGGGCAAACACACCCCTATCATTCTCTCTTTATACAACTGCACTCTTAAAGGGGCTTTTAAAAATATTTTTTTCACATTCGAAATTAGCTTGTTAACCAAGGGATATTCTGTTCTCACAGTTTCTGCAACTAAGTTTATTCCATGCAGAAGACAAGTAACGTGGACCATATTTGGATAAAATATTTTTAAGTTTTGCCCTACTTTTATCATATATGGTGCTGCGTCAGACAAAAACACTAAGAACTTCTCTGAGGGAATTTGGTTTGGTAAAAAAAAATTCTGCTAGAGATTGTTGAATAAAACGGGTAACAGTTGTATTGTTAGTTTTTTCTAACTGTTTTGATGCAATTAAATATGATGTACCTGGTTCATTTTCTTTTAAGGCTCCAATCATAAGATGTACCATATATCTTCCACAAGCATCTGTGCTTTCATCAACAATGATGTAAAAATTGCTATCATCCAGTAAAACTTTAATTTCTTCTATTGCATTTATATATATATATATATATATATATATATATATATATATATATATATATATATATATATATATACATTTATAACCCATACCTTATGACTTCAAAACCGCATACTTTATATTCGTTATGACTTCATATATACGTTAAGGCTTCCAATTTTGGAAGTCACAACGTTTCCTATGTAAAATTTGTGTGGCGTCATCAAAGAGGTGTGTACAGTCGTTTAACGAAAATTGACTTGGAGGTCACAGAACGATCAATTTATGCATCGTATACCGTTTTTAGTTCGAGCGTTTGCCGCTGACGCTAGAGTCGTAATTTAAGGATTTATGTTCCCGACGTAATCACTTCCATTATTTTCTTACATACATATCGCATCTTGTGACTTCTAAAAACCACATAAACGTGGCAACACGGCGTTCGTATCTCGAGAATCCGGAGAATTACACGTTTGGCGCTTTTACTGTATTTCGGTAGTTACGCTGAACCGAAGCAGATCGTAGTGAAAATGAAACGAAATCAATTAATGATTTCAATAGCTTTAGGTAAGTGTAATATGCTAATGTTTTTAATCATTTTTATTATTTTATTATTATGAAAGAGGCTTTGGGGAAAAATATTATCTAGCTAAAGTGAGTTATCAAACAGGTTAACCCTCTGAGTACCATCAGGACAATATACAGGGTGATTTTTTTAGATGGCTAAGTATAGGGGTTTCAGGAGTAGACTGAAATAAAATCTATAAAGTTGGGATATGACATTTTTGGGGATGTCCTAGAGATTAAAAACGTTAAAAACAACCAGCTACTTCTGGATATACTGGAAGTTGGTATCAACTTCCTTATTTTAAATGTAACGCTTTGTATATTTTTAAATTTTTGAATTCTAGGAGTAGTATAATTTTATTTACCTAAATTATATCTGCCGTTTTCGAGATATTCGTTCTTAAAAAAAATGCTAGTTGCAGTGTGATTTTTAAATGCCTCATAGTCGTTAAAAACAAAATTCCACAAAATTCATAATTCAGATTGAGTGTTTAAAATTTTGTCTCGAACTTTCAACTACAAAAACTATTTTGGTTTTTAAAAAAATCGCCCCTGTTGTCTTTACAGCATGAATTTTTGTTATAAATAAATATAGTACAAACATTATATAATTTTGTTTCTCCTTGTTTTAGGCGAAAACAAAGAGAATATGCCTAACAAAAAAGTTTCTTTAACAGATATGTATTTTCAAAAAACTAATGTAAGTATTATTAATCGTTTTATGTAGGGTACAGCAAAGTTAGAAATTTGGTTACATATACTAATACTAAATATTTACTGGTTCCCAAATTATTGGTGTCTTAAATTTTACTAATCTAATAAAAATTTGCATTTGTACTGAATGTTCAGTAGTAAACTAAAGATATTAAAATGAAACACTTGAGACAGCATATTTTATGAACATCCGATATATTTTGATTGTTATTAAATTCCCGGGCAATCATATTTTATGTTTATTATTTGCCTAACCTGTGCCAGCTGCGTACTGAAAAGGCTTAATTTATATTTATTTAGAGCTTAATTTATAAATTTGTTCCACTCTGTATTATGACATACATTTTTTCTTTTAAATAAAATTGGACCTGTTTTAAATGTTTTTTAAACTATCGGATATAATTAAACAACTTTTAATAAAGACCATTTCGAAGATGTTTATAGTAACCAACAATTTAATAATTTGTAATTAGTACGTACTTGTTCAACTTTTTACAAGGGCTATTTTAAAAATTTAAATAAAAATTTTAGGAATGGGTCGAAAATAGTCCATTTGACGATTGCTCAACCATCGGTTTTGATAATGAGAAATACGATACTAGTAAAGGTAAAATTTATACACAACAATCAATACTCCCTAATGCAGCAGAATCAAATGAAGATGAAACGTGCACTGAAAAATTATTAGGTTTTAATAACGAAACGCCACCTCCAAATAAGAAAATAAAAGTTAGTAAAAAGACTTTTTATTTTAATCTTAGTAAAATAATGATTTGACTTTTAGATTATTTCCAACTTTCAAATCTTACCATTTACTATAGAGATGAACCATAACACATACTTACAAAATAATAATAAAATAGAAGAACCTTTAACTTCGAATACTGACCTTCCAACTTCATATGAAAAAGTAAGTGTCTATAAACGTAATTTAAAAAAAAAATAAATCTATGCTTCGTTTTAGACTTTTTATGACATTCAAACAGAAAAAAATGGAAATAATTTTCCCGAACATAATTTTTTAATAGATAAAACAAAATCTAATACATCCAGTTCAATCGTGGATGATGACTCAAAAGATGAAGATTATATTTATAATGAATCTGAAGAAGGTAGTTTTGAATTATCAGAAGATTGTATGTCTGACCTTCTCGATAAAATCAAAAGTCCTATGCATAGTAATGCAGGTACGTCTAATACCAAGGACGTGATTATACCACTAAGCAACGATCAAACTTTTCAAAACAAAGATTTTGCATTATTAGAGCAACCAAACTATAATGAAAATTCAAAAAGTTCTGTACCAAATCTAAAAACCGTGCCAGTGTGCGAAGAACGTTATGTAAGTTTATGTATATAACTTCTTAAGCTTAAATTCAAATTCATGGGGATATTTTTTTATTTTTTTTTTAATAACATTTACACCTAATTAAATTTTTAACGTCCCAAAAACGGTGACTTTTTTGCCACTCGACGTTTAAGCTCGACTGTTCACTTCTGATTTTCTGAGCAACCAAAAACAAAGCAAAGAAGTTAATTCGATGCAATTATTGTGATGATGATATTTTTAATAAAAACTTCACAAGACATTTACAAAGAAAACATACTGGCTTTAGTTAATGACACAGTACTAAATTTAAAAACTTTAATATATAGATAGTTGTGTAACTCTTCGCATGACAGATAATACTTTTATTAGATCTATTTCAGTAATATTTATTTTTTTTGTGAAAGTTTCTGGGCAAGTTAAATTTATATTTTGCCCACTATTGTCAATGATTTGATGTATATTTATCTATTATTATACAGGGTGATTGATTAGTGTGATAACTTCCAGTATACCCCGTATAACTCATTACACCTTCATATTGTTAAAATTAAGAAGTAAACAATAATTCTAATTTAAAATTAAGTACAGGGTGTCAAAATTGAAAAAAATATTTTATTCTAGCACGGCGTTATTGCTTATAACCTCCCTAATTTTCTTTTTGGTATCTGATAGAACCTAGGAGATAAGCATTTTTAGTATCACGTGTATTCGATATAGGAGAGTTTCAATAAATGAAACTATTAATAAATGACACTTTATCTAACAGTCGCGTTTTTTTTTAAAGAAATACAAATATAAGTATATGACATAAAATTTAGGCTCTAATTAGTAATACTAATTATTGTAATAACCTCATCTGTACTTAATAAATATAAACAATAATTACATTTGTAGATAACAAATTAAACGTCAAGGAGATTTCTCAAAAAACAAGTAAGTAGCGCCTACCAACGCCAAAAAAGCAACGAATTACATAGGTTTTTACGAAGTGACTTAATATTGTTTTATTTGTTAGGATGGACAAAGACTGAAATAAATCAAATCGAAAAGAATTTTGGTTCCTACATAAAATCACATACTTATCCATCCGGAAAAGAAATAAGGACATTTATAGAAAAATATAAGTCAAAAAGAAGGGCACCTGCTATAAAATCTAAAATTCAACATTTGATTAAACTTGAATTAAAAAGTCCGTAGAGTATGAACATGATACTCTAATAATTCGTATTACCCACAATAGTTTTAAAAGTTATTATGAAACTTATTCTAAGTTAAAAAAATTGTTTTTTTATAAACGTTTTTAGAAAAAAAAATTGTTTAATATGAATAAAAAATTAAAATACTAAAATTTATTTTATTTCATTTACATATTTTTCCTTGAATTTATTTTATTTTAAATGCCTAATCCAATTTTTTGAAATCCAATCAATACTAAAAGACTGAAATCTGAAAAGAATACAGCCGACAGACCAGATAGATATAAGGTTACATTTAAAAGTGTTATTGTATTGTGCTTTCTGTATTTCTTGGTTTGCTATATATTCAACCTTTTGACTTCCGTAAATCTGGCAACCTAGCAAGGCTATATATGCTGGATGTCTTAACGCTTTGCAGGTAATAAAAAAAAATCAAAATAATTTTTTTCTACCCCTCTTTTGAAAAATCTATTTTGTTATTCCCCCTCAATATATATATGTCAAAAAAATATACATATATGGGTCCCTAAGCCCAGATGTCAGGTCGCCTGTTTTACATAACGGAAGTCACAACTCCGAGTTTATCGATATATATATATAGCATGTACATTTTTTTTTCTGAGTGTAGATTCGTCAGGAATGGTTTGATTGCAATATTTTTGTAAAAATTCTCATAGATGTAGGTTTTGTAACTTCTTTAATGGAATATTTTCCGCAACAAGAGCTTTGCACAAGTCCTGATTAAATACCTCCTTGTCACTTTTTATTTTTGTCGGCGTTTTGAAATGACCTCACAACGCATTGTTGAACCGGTTGTGATTTCATTTTTGGCAATTTGGCTTTATGCAATGATGTTTTCACGTGTTGAACCACTTTGAACTTTTTTTCGCAAACCACTATTTTGGCACAAGCTTTACAAAAAACTTTATCCCCATTGATTTCCAACTCTGGAAAGTTAATAATCCACGAAGAAATTCTCGACATTTTAGGACACTTTTAAAACAACAAATTATTACAAGACTTTTCACTAGGCAAATAACGAGGATACTATCTCATTAAACTGAATGAAAAACATTCAAAATATTCCGATGTTAGGGTAGATTGGTTACAAGAAATTACTGAGAATTTTATATAAACCGTTTTATTGCATTGTAGGTAATACTTTATCTGTGTAAATACCATCTATTAACAATTACCTTAATGGGCTTAATCTCTTAAGAAGGTAAAAACCCAGTGCATGCCACCCTCCAAGAACTAATTAACAAGAATTTACAAGAAGTGACACTTAAAAACAAATACAAAAATTTAAAAGGTCTTTATTTCAAATATATCTGTATAATCTGTTAAAACAGTTTTTGATTTGCACAGTATAGTAATACATTTTTTTTTTTCGAAAATATGCAATATTTTCTTAAATTTTCTGAACTTTGGTAAAATATGCACTATTTTCTGAATTTTGGAAAAATATGCAATATTTTCTGAACTTTGGTAAAATATGCAAAAAATGCATATATATGCATTTTGCATATATTCCGCTCTCTACTTATCAGGTATATTTTATGCACAGCAATTAATTTAATTTGAGCTAATACTTTGTAATTAGTGTATCTTTGTGAATAAATTATTATTGTGTGCAGATGTAATAAATCCATTTGTCTACATCAAGATTTATTTATTTTACGAAAAAATGATACTCACCAATTTTCTTTATCCTATCACAACCAGAAAGATCGGAATTCGTTCTGCTGGAATCCTCGTCTAAACGTTCATAAGGAGGATCCTCCAAGTCTTTGACGCTCTCATAATTCGGATCGCCGTGATTGACCGACTCGTAATTCGGATCCGATTCGCTGCTATTCGACTTCGAACCGGCGTAATTCGATTCTTCACTTTTCATGCTTTCGTAGTTCGGTTCGTCGATTACTTCACAATTAGTGAAATTTTTGTTTTTTTGCACCACCGAATAACCGTCGCTTAAGTCTTTAATTTTCGTGTAGCTCGAGCAATCGCTGGCGTTGGATACGCGATGACGCAGCTCCTCGTAATTTGGATCGAATTCCGACGGAGTTCTGAAAACGAACATTTACAATTGAGAGAAAAAGTACCTCAAAGAGAATAAAATTAAAAATGGAAAATAAATGTCGTGCGAACTATTTTCGACCAATCAAATGATTTTCTAGTCTCTTAAGTTCCTATTTGCCTTATTTGGGTCATCACCTTTCTCGTTCACTGATCAAAAAATGTTTCTAATAGGAACTTTTGAAATACTTACCTACCCCTTCTTATAACACCGTATTCATTTTGTTTTGATCAGGTCTAGTTTTTGTGTTACAGCTACTTACCCGTAATATTAATTTTTTGCAGTTTTACCTCAACTTTTCAATTCTGGATATATTGTGTTTTAGTATAATGCTTGTATTGTGTGTTTGCCGAGTTAAGTGGTTTTTAAATTATGGAAGAAAAATACTTTCGGGGCTAACAATAAGTAAGTAAGCAAGCAATAAATCGCTTTCCGACTGTTTTGAAGGGTTTAAATCCAAATGAAGACCATAACTTCAAAAGGGTCTAAGTGCCAAAAGTAAGGAAAAAAGATATGACTAATATAAAAATTGTATACATCATATACGCACATATACATTCGCCATGTTTACCCCAGACCTTTGCGGGTCTGAGGGGGTAGGAAATCGACGAGTCCTAGAGTGCGGTTATTATTAAAAATGATCTTCCGCATTTTAGAACGAATTGGTTGTCACAAAAATTGTTTTCCTATTTTAAAGTTGCACAAGGTGAGGAAAACCGGCAATAATAATTATCGAATAAGTATATATAAATTCAAATGTATATACGAGCCCTGTCGCAGTAAAGTTGGCTTAACTGCAGAAACCATGTTTTTTCAAAACATTTGCCATATTAACGAAAAACGTATTAAAAACTAATATTTCTGATAACATATGATATGTTTATTTAATTTTAGCCTAAAATACATTTTTTTTTGTAATAGAAAAAAATCAGATAAATTCAAAAACTGTATATTAAAAAAATATTACGAAACCAAATAACAGCAAATTACCACTGCGTTACATCGCCTTTTCGACTGATTACTGATTCGATACACCTTGACATAGTGTCATTTAATGTTTGGCAGTCGTCTGCTGTAAAACTGTTCCAAATTTCTTGAAGACGGGTTCGCAATTCTAGAACGGTTTTTGCGGGATTTGATCTGAGCTTTTTTCCTGATATGCCACAACGTTTCAATAGGCGATAGATCTGGGCTACTGGACGTCCATTTTAAAAGTGGAATATTGTTTTCTAACATTCAATCTTTTACTTTTTTTAGCCGTGTGACAAGTGGCACCATCTTGCTGGAAGAAACATTCCATATTATTTAAACCCATTTTTTCAATTTGGGATTTAAAGTTATTTTGCCCATTAATGTACTTATCAGTATTCATAATACCTTCCACAAAGTGTAAGTTTCCCACTTCTTAAGCTGACATGGCTCCCCAAATTATAACAGAAGCCGGAAACTTAACTTTCTTTCTAAGACAGTCATTCTGAAACACTTCTTCTTTTGTTCTTAGGACACGACTCCTACAATCAACAATGCATACTTTAAATCTGGCTTCGTCATTCCAAATAATAGAGTTCTATTGGTGTGGAGACCATAACTAAGGTTCCTTTGCCCGCGCTAGTCTATTTTTCTTCTGAAACTTTGTCAGTAAGGACTTCTCTTTTGCCTACGAATTATTGAATTAAAAACAAACAAGAAGCAAAAATTATTCAAGCATACCTTGTAAGTTTTAAATCTCAGTTTTTTGGCAGCTCTGTGATAAATTGCTTGGAAAATGTTTTTCCCGTTACCTGATTTCATAATATTCTCAATTTGTTATAATTAGCACGCCGATTTTGCTTGATAATCCTTTTTATAGCTCTTAAGTTGGCATTGGAATATTGCGGATAATTTCTAGTTCTCGGTTTTTGAGCCACATATCCAGTTGTTTTGTACAGTTTAATAATATTTTGAACTGTATATCTGGATTTATTAACATTGTCAACGATTTGGGAAGAAGTTTGGCTCTTCAAATGTAAGTGAATTATCACTTTCCTTATTTCGTCAGAAACAGCTTTAACACGAGCCATTTTTAATTGTTAACAACAACACCAATGTACGAAAGTTATTTAACCCTTTGAGACCCTGTGTACACGTACATGTACATCTCGTATTTTATTTAATTTTTTAAATCTGAAAATTCCACGCAGCTGGTAATAAAACCAGAAAATATTGTCCTTTATCCTATTTTAAAGTACTTTTGTTATTGGTGCCCTCTCCTGTGTAGTGGCGAAAGTAATTACCATTCTGTAAGTCGTTATAACCTTTACGTTAGCGCATCAAAATTTGTGAAAGTATTATTAAGTTTTTTGTAATTAATTTTTATTAAAACAGATTCATATTTTTTGTTGCTATTATTGAAGGTATGTATTTACCCTAGAACTAAATTATTATACAGTATTACAGTTCTTTTCCTAAAAAATCATGTTTATTCTAACGTACCTCTGTATCAGTGTTGCCGTTTGGGTGGAAATTTCCCCCTTGGGTGGAAATTTGGACTCTGGGGGGAATTTTGGGTGGATACAATATTTTTGGGGAATTTTTGGGGAATTTTACAAATAAAACAATTTAAAAATAAAAACTCTTTAAAAATAGCCACGCTGGTATTATTATATTTCCATAAACATTTAAACAAACCAAAAGTATTATATTTTAAACAAAATTTTAATTTGCCCTGAGATAAATTCACAAATATCATGTTTTGTAGAGTTGGGACAACTTCACTGAGACAGGCTCGTATATTTTTTATATATCCCTGTTATAAACTGTAATAGTCTTTTGAGGTGATAGTAATAGTAATAATAGTTCAACATCTAATACAAATTTGACATATTTATCTTTATGACACCGTGCTAGGTTTAGTAACTCGATTTATAAAATCGGTTCATTGAATTTAATATTTTTCTTAGTAAGCCAATCTGCAATCTGGGCTTTTCTCCATTTGGTGGTTGGTAACTGTTCTACACGCCGGCTGTGGTATGGAGCGTTATCTATAACAATAACAGATCCTGGTTCGATTTTTAAAAAAATATCTGAAAACAATTCCGGTCTCTGCTGATGAAATCCCTATCAGCGCGCCTATGACACCGCTTCAACGATAACATCCAAGCAAGATTCAAATGCGTTGTTGCCAATAACGTCGCTTTAATCTGAGACGACAGTGTGGATCTCGGCCATTATCTACCGTTAGATAAAGATGCAAACCAAACATTCCATTGGAAGACGTTTGAACAGTTTAAAAATAGACCAGTCAAATTATTAAAATTATTTCAACAAAATGATATCTGTTCTAGAGGTAAATAATAAACAAATGAATTAGTTATTCAAAAAATTTATAAAGATAGCGTTCTTCTCAATTTTTTCGAAACTATCTGAACGTATAATCTTTGAAGAGTGAGTAGAAGAAGAAGGTTTTAGTAGTAGAAGAAGAATGTTTTTGTAAATTTATTTACATAAATTTTGCAATACCCCACTAATTTGTTTATTAATTAATACTGAATATGTCTCCTTTTGTCGGAATTCAAAAAATCGACAACTATTAAAAATAACTTTTTTTGTACAGGGTAAACGTCTAATTTTATTGGCATATAAAATTTCTTTACAACATGAGTCACTATCTACAATGGGCCATGTTCACATGTGAGATATGCTGTTTTATAAATTATATTGTAATAGTTAGTCGCTATACAAGTTATTCTAAATAGTCAGTTCGTTAAAAAAGCCAAAAGTTTTTAAATTAAGCCCAATTGAAATTTAAAATTTGAAATTATACGTCATCGGGAATAGACCAATCATCTTGTGTCGAAGTTTTTTTTGTTATACAAAACCAAGCCAACGAACAAACCAACACACAGAATGTCGAAGTGAACGCACATCCAAGTGACATTAAAATTGACACCACCCACATACTTTGATTTTCTTTTACTATACGGAGAATGGTCGCACTGCGCAGCTTTCTGAGTGCCTTTTTGAACTCTTATTACGTGTTGCCTAAATCTTGGCGCAATATTTTTAATAGGTGCGTTTTAATCATCCGCTTCTGGTTCGGAATTGTCGGTTTTCTTGTTTTAATCTGACAAGTTAAAACGACTAAACCGACAATTCCGGAAGCAGAAGCGGATGATTAAAACGCACCTGATATTTTGCTTGCTGCTGTCAGTGTCAGTGAATATTATTTTTGAAGTCACAGTTTATTGCTAAAGAATGAGTTAGCTCACTCGGACCAGTTGAAAGTTCCAAAATAACATTCACTCCAGGGATACAAATTCAGGATACGCAGAAGACTGCTGTTTTATTATAGGCGGTTGTCATATATTGTATTATCCGAGTTGCACAGTGTATAAACTGAAACATTGAGATCAAAAGTGCCGACGCAGAGTGAGCGATCTGATTCTTTAGCTGTAAACTGTGTCACAGGGTTCAAAATGGCCGCGCCCTATGTTGGGCGTGTCGGACCTCTCTCTTGCCTCGTATAGTAATCAAAGTATGTGACATCACCTAACATCAGTAACATCTAACCTTAGTTTTTTGTTTTGGTTTAATTTTATTATTAATATGAATCAGCTGGATTTATAAAAGTTGAATCAAGTGTTTTACCCATTGTAAACGAAAATATGATTACCGAGATGATTACTGCATTTTTTAACAATACTCAGTTTACAAAAGTCAGAAAGGTAAGACTTTGTTTTAATAGTAGGTAGTTACAGTTTATATGGAGCAAGTAAAACATATTTATCTCAGGTTTTATTTTTAGATCTGCCAAGCAAGAATATGGGGATAATTTCTTTTTCCATAAGAGAGAAGGAGACAAATTACACCTAAACATAAAGTACGGCAAAAACCTTCTGATTATGTGGTTGCCTTGTAATTAACAAAAATGAAATTTTTAGTGCACAATATGCTTAGGATATACTGCATGTCAAGGTTTGTAATATTTATTATGCTTTTTTGTTTTTATATTACATATAATAAACAGTGTATAAGGCCCTTTATTCCTATAAATATTTTTTTTCTAATTTTGACATATAGACATTTTTTGTAATCGCAGCAAGTGTTAAAATAATCTAGAAACAGATTTTGTTAGTGAACCTAGTAATAATTATGATACCAAAGAATGCTGCAGAGCACCTATGAAATTTTGAGTTAAAAAATATGCCATATTTTTAGGATATTTTTATACCCTTTTCAAAAATTTTATGCTCCTCGTTTTTTGCAAAACTTAAAATGCTCTATAGCTTCGAACAAAGTCAGCAAAGCACCTCTATTTTATAAAGTTTTTTATGTAAAAACAGCAACACCATATATTTATGCACTTGAAATATTATATTTTTAAAAATACATGGTGCTTGCTAACCTTCGAAAGAAGCCAGCAGAGCAATTCGGTTTTTTAAAGCTTTTTTTCTAAAAACCACACCCCATTTTTAGAATATTTTTAGACTCTTGAAATATTGTAAAACTTTACTAAAAAAATTGCTATTTTTAAATAATACAGGGTGCTTTGTTGGAACAAAGTCAGCAGGACACTTCAGTTTTTTAATTTTTTTTTTTTTTATATATAAAAACAACTACTTATGACACATGTTTAGGCTGTTTTAAAATCCTAAAAATGTGGTAAGTACATTTGTTTTCAGAAAAAAACTTTGAAGTCAGCAAGGAATTGCGAATTTTTTTTAAAATGCCAAATTTTGAATATTTTATAATATTGTAGGAGCCAAAAAACGTGGTGTGGTTTAAAAAAAAACTGGGGTGCTCCGCTGGATTCGTTTGAAGCTAACAAAGCATCCCGTAATTTTTTATTTTATAATACTCAATAGCCTAAAATGAGACATAGCTGTTTAAACAAAAAATTGTATTTTTTAAAATAGCAGTTTTTTTCGAAAAGCTCTATAATATTTCAAAAATGTGAAAATGTGGTGAGATTGTTTTTTTTAAGTTTTGAAAATCCGAGGTTCTTTACTGGATTCGTTCAGAGCTAGTAAAGCTCTGCTCGTCTTGTTACATAAAATAAGGCATGTTGTAGCTGGTTATATAGTTATTTTGTAACTGCATATCTAACCCTTTTATTTTTTTCAGGTGGTTGTAAACATGTAGGTTTTTTGCTGTGGCTTCATAGAGGGAGTGAGAAACCAACTGTAACATATACTCAGTGTTATTGGAAAACCTCTTAATTTATCAAAATGCGTAAATATTGATGTACACTTGGCTAGATTGTTAAAGAAACCTCTTCATCCACTACAGGAAAATAAATCAGTACTTTTATATTCTTAGGATTTGTATATATATTTTTTATTTGTAAATAAATTGTTTTTTACTTCATTTTTCTCATTTTTTATTAAAAGATTAATAAATAAAATTTTCAGATTTTTATATTTTTGTTTGTAAACAATAATTGAAGAGTTTTTATTAAAAATCACCAATGTTAATAATAATAATTTAAGTCAATATTATTCTTTGTCCTTTTTTAAAGCTACTATCAATAAAGGTATTACTTTAGCTTGACCTATGATCAATTTTTAAATTTTGTGATATATTTGGTTCAACAGAAAAAAAATTATAACCCTTTGACATTGGTTGTTTTTACTTAGATTTTCATAAAAAATAAACGGAACTGCAAACATGTTTTACTATCGTAATAACGAATAGCAACATTAAATTTTTTTTTCACATTTATCACTTGTCATTTTCATAAAGGATTGATAAGAACACACACTTTCTGGTTTTTTGAAAAAGGTAGCAAGAATTGTGATATTTTTAAATTTATCACCAGTGATACCACATGTAGTTACCCGATTTATTGGAATATATAGACTTTGCTACCACATTCAACTGAACTTGGTTTTTAATATTTATCACTGTGACAGGCGTTTTTGTCAAAATGTTTCATTTTAAACTGCTGTAAATAGGTGCCTTTGTTTTGGTAGTTTTAGTCCCAAAAAAATCTATGCATATACAGGTACTCATTCCTCTTTGATTTGTTCGAAAAGTTAAAATTTTATAAAAAATTACATTGGCTGTTTAAAAACTCATTATAATCCCTGAAATGTGATAATTAGGTAAATTAAATTAAAAAAACAAACAAACAAAAAATTATTAAATTAATATTTACTCTTACAAAATAGGTTCTTGTAAGTTAACAAGCAATTATGCAGATATTACTAAGTAAATGTACTTGCTTAAAATTCACACACGAATGTGGTTTTAACTTGTTAAATTAACTAACCCTTCTTATAACTCTTTCCACATGTATTCTTAGAGATGCTATTCTTTTACTTAATTGTACATCTTCTGGAGAACTTTTTTCATTCTGTGATACACTAGGTGTGGCTTTACTAAAGTGCATCCCATGTTTTCAAGTAGCTAAATATTCTGAAACCCCTATCTGCCATTATATGGGATCCAGGAACCAGTTTGTTTAAATACCCACATTTTTCTATTATTTCTTTATCACTAGTTCTTCCACAAAATGATGAATAAATTCGGTATCTTCAAAACTTTCAGGAGATTCTGCATTTTCTTCCAGAAGGGTTTTTAGGTTATACACCTAAGAATTTATAGTAGCCTCATTTTCAATTTCCTGAAGGGGACAATTAGCAGAAATTGCTGCTACATCTTGATAATCCGGTGTATTTTTATTAAAAAGTTTACGAGAAACATCGCTAGTAGAAGGTTGATTTTCTTCTTTCCAAATTTCTAGGAACACTAATAAATATTTTTGAAGATGAATGTGAATCATTATCACATTCTGGAACAAAATACTTTTTCGTAGTCATAATATTTATAAAAAGTACAAAATTAAACATTCAAATTCCAAATAAATTCTTGATCGAGACACTATGATGACAGATGCCATACACAGTGCTGCCATTTTGCCATTTTCTGAATTATTAAGTGACTTTTAAAACAATGAAACTTTAAATATGGTAAAAGTTTAAACAGAAATAATACTTTCAAAAAACATTTGATATTATATATTTAAAAGATATTTGTTTAACGATGTTTTAGAAGTCTAAAAGTAAGAAGGAGTACACAAACGAACGTACATCACTTCTCGTAAACCTTCTAGCCGGCAACGTTGTGCGCTAGCTCCTATTGGTCTATTCCCGGTGACGTCATAAATTTTAAAAAAATTCATAACTCCGGCAAATGAATAGATAAAAAAAAAATAAAAAAAATGTAGTTTTATTTTTAACTCTACTATTCATAAAAAAAATTTCAAAATTTTTGAACATGCCCCATTGTGATATTCTACTTATAGAACCATTTGTATACTGTTAGGGTTGGTATATTGAACCTTTTTATGCAAAAATGTATATTTTTTAATTTTGGCACCTATATCTTTTTGAAGTTAAAGGTCTTCAACTATTATTAACCGATTGTGAATAATAGTATATTACATACCCTCTCAGTATGTAATATACTCTATTAGAGCCGAGCGTCAAGGTAGATTAGTGAGGTGTGAAGCATCAAGGTAAGCTACAGACGCGAGTCTAGAATAAGTTTCAAACAATAATCCTTGTATTAATTTCTATCATAATTTTATTAAAAAACTTTAATGAAGTTACCAGTATAGTCCGTTGCAAGATAATCTAGAACGCGCAATGATCTGGCAACCACTTGAATGGTTCGCCAACGTGCTGATCAGAGCCGGCTTAGGTTGAGTGTTATTTGCTCAAATGTTAAAGATAATTTTTAAAATTTTATTTCTACAAAGATCCTTTTGCGGTCTAAATTGCATTGAAAAAATATAACATTCATTTCAAATACTTTATTTACAATATGTACATGGGATTTTTAATTTACATAAAAAATATAACATGCTGAGAACTTGTATTAAAATAAAAAAATATATAACAAAGGTTTTATTTCCAAACACAACATGTTCAACTAAAAAATATATTGAAAATTGAAATTGACTAAAATTATTAAGTATTAATTTAAAAAGAATATGTTTCACTAGATTTATTTTGTGGCAATGTAGGTAAATGAATTTAAAAACGTCTATATTTCTAAATCACTTTCACAGTCACTAATTTCATGTTCTGAAATAATATCACTATCATCATCAGTATCGTCCAAATTTATTTCAATTTTTTGTATTGTATTATTAAATCTCATATATTTTTTTTTAACATGTTGAATAGCGTTTTTCCAGTTTTTAACAGTTATAAAATTAAATGCATTTCTTACTACATCAATAAGAGAAGAAGTGCACGTAGCAGAAGAGTTTGCTCGAGAATAGTTTTTTAACTGTGACCATAATAATTCAATGGGGTTCAAAATACAGTGGTAGGGTGGTAAACGTAAAACTTTAAATCTGTGTTTTATTGCTATGGTGTCGATAACATATTCAGGTTGAAAATCAACCAAGTGTAAAAGTTCTATTAACTGTTTTCTTGTATAGTTTTCTTCAAAAAATATATCATTCTCCATCAGAAAGTCCTGAATCACTGATTTCGTAGAATTGTTATTTGTTTTTTTTTTTTTTTCGTACCAACCGAGAATGTTACGGGGCATTATCTAAAACTATTACGTTATTTTCATTTAGTGTTGGTAGTAATGTACTCTCAAACCATTTTTCCAAAAGGACTTTCTATGCCCTGGTGGTAGTCCAAACTACTATCCCGTACATCCTTTGCAGACAGCAAAAGAGCTCCTTCTACCCAACCTGATTCTCCACCACAATGTAAAATGCATATTCTTTTTCCTCGAGATGGAGGAGTGACTACATTACATTTTAAACTTCCATCTGTCCAATATTTTTTTTATGATGTCGTGAGAGTGGAACCAGGTTTCATCTAAAAAATGAATGTTTCTACCCTCTCGTCGATACTTTGTAATTAAATCGAGATATTTTATTCTCCATTTAATTAAACGGCTGGATTCCATAATTGTTTGTCTTTTATTAATGATTTTAAATTTAAAGCCGTTGTATTTTAATGGGTTCTAAAAGAAGAGTACCATACAAAAATACACATTTTACAAGATATTTTTTTAATCTTCGTATTTTTTTTTAATTTGTGATTGAGAGCAGTATTAAAAAAAAACATAATTTATTTACTTATACGATAGCACGCCGTATGACAGCAATATGATGACGTCGAGTTTGATGACGATATGGAAAGAGATATAAGTATTAGTATAAGTATTCGATTTTGAAGATATATTTATATTGTATTAAAGTGTAAATAAAAATTATCTCCGTGTTATTCCATAAAAAAAAAATAATGTTTTCCTAATTGACTTCTGACAGTTGACCAATGGAGTACTAAGATATTTTAAAATAATGATGATAAATCGTCAGAACTGGATGGAATAAACTATAAAATACGAGATAAAATGATGGATCGAGTGGAGCACCGGCACTCTCACTATCGCTAATATCTCCATTATTCTTCCACCTAGCCTTCTAACGATTTTGCAAGTAATTTTATTTTGAATTACAGAATAAGAATACAAATTGTCAGAAGTGTACCTAGTGACATCATTGTTACTAAATTTTTCGCAACATGAGCGCCTTCTGACGACTCTTTCTCTTCCATCTAGACTTCTGATAAGTTTTTCCCTACTTTCTTATACCATCTCCGATAATACTGCAAAGGACCACGCACTTTTCTCATGCAAACGGGAGTACCGTCAAAATGTCTGAATTTTTTATATGTTAAATGTCCCCATCAAAAGTGTCCAAGGGCCCAATCGTATCCTATGACTAGATTTTGAGATACAGGGTGTTGAAATTAGAAATCCCTAATTCTTAAGTTATTTGCTCATTCTGTATAGTCAAAATACATACTTTACTACTTTAATTAAAATATTGTCCCTTACAGGGTGATTAATGATTCGGCAGATCTTTTTTGGTCAAAGTATGTATTTCCACCGAACAAAAATAGCTGAAATACCGAAAAACAAAATATCACCATCAAAGTTCCTCAATATTTGATATCATATAGTACTCGATGTAATCTTTCAAAATTTTTATTGGTAAAATTACATCCTATGACTAGTTTTCCAAATATAACCTAATATGTACCAAATATATGAATTTTAAACAAAAAAAATATACTGACATAAGTAGATATGTTTCAGATATATACTGTATATTAGATAATTTGACACACTGTGTTGGATTAGAAATATACCCCTTGTACTATTTGAGGGCAGCCAAAATTATTTCCTAGTTACAGGGTGATTGCGGTTGAATATGTAAGGTGAAAAAATCAACAAAATATTGAAATTAATGGAAAAAAATAGAAAATAATTGCCTTTTAACTTGGGAGTTGTTTATCAAAAAAATCTTATTAGTTCACATACAGAGTCATACATTATTTCATTACAAAAAAAGTTCGTTATACGGTAGGTCTAAGTAGGATTTAGGGAAATGAATAACGATTGGATTAAATGTTTATTTTGACTGGAGCATTGGCTCTTTATATTGCCTCTTTATGTATATTTATATCAGATTAGGAACTCATCTGACAATCCATGTCTTAGTTTAACAAAGGAAGCAAGTAAAGCTTTTCGAGCAATGCTTCTTAAGTTTCCATAATATTGTTCTATTGGTTCACAAAATATAACAAGTAGATACCAAATAAATGAATTTTAAACAATAAATATATAATGACATAAGTAGATATTTTCAACAGAACTATCTTATATTAAATATTTTGACACACTGTGTTCAGATTAGGAATATAACCCTTGTATTATTTGGAAACAGACAAAAATTTGGAACTTACAGGGTGATTGCGGTTGAATATGTAAGATAAAAAGTCAACAAAATGTTGAAATTGTTGCCAAAGAATAGAAAATAATTACGTTATTCAGGTACAAAGAAGTTGATTATACGGTAGGTTTAAGTAGGATGTAGAAAAATTATGATCGGATTACAGGTTTATTTGGCTCGAGTATTGTCCTAAGTGCCTATTTGTATTATATATTTAAATAAGAATATAAGCTCCATTCCACGCCACCAATGAGGTAAAGCCCCCAATACATTTTATTTTAAGTCGCGTCCCCTAAAAGATGGTTACAGTTGAACTTGCAAGGTGAAAAAATCAACAATATATAAAATTATTGCCAAATATTAGAAAATAAATTGCTTGTGAGATCTTTATTGAAAAAAGATTATAAATATACATACATTAATATTTTAAATAGGCAATAACAAACTTTGTCAAACTGGCATAGTTTTTTAATAACTAGAAATTAAAAACATTTAATGGATCCTCAGAATAAAGTAGTCAATGAGCAAAAAAATCTGAGAAATTATCAACTGCTTAACTGTCTACTTATTCATTGCGAGTTTTCTTCTATGAAATCCATTGAGCCATAGTTAGGCACATAATGAAGTATAAATGTCATATCTACTTATTGGTACACATTCATATAAGAAATAGTATTTTCATGTTATTAGTCATTCAAATATTTAAAATAAGTCGAGCAGCTATATTATTCTAATTTTCACGAAACAATTGTTGATATTTTTATGGTTTACAGCTTACCTGTTCCTCTCTTGATTTTTCAAGGGATTCTCAAAACAATATTATATGAATACAGGGTAATAAAATATTTGTAATTTTCGAATCAGCGGCCTGTTTTTATATTGTCATTATGCAAAGGCATGCAAGTCGTTTTGTTAAGTATTTAATGATTATAACGCCATAAATATTTAAACTTGGAAATATAGTTATTCTTTAACATCCTGTAACTCCGTAATTTTTCACTTCAGACGTAAAGTGTTATAGCTTGTTGTAATCGACACAACCAAGGCATTTTAAATCAGTTTTGGTCTGGTACCGTGTTAAGAATTACCCTGTATATTCGTAATAATAAAATATAAAGCTTAAGGCTGCCTGCATGCTTCTTTATATCTACTGTGATAATATATAATGTTTCCGAAGATTTTCACAAAAATGTATTACCCTGTATATTTTGTAACCTATGAGTTTTAGACGATTGATTTTATTAGTAAATTCTAAAAAATGGTGAATATGCCAAAAACCTTATGGGATATATAAACGCTTACACTTGATTTATATATTCATGATTAAATATTTTCCGAATAATTGAACATCCATCTATTGCTGACTTTTATAATAAATGACGTTTGTATTACTTTAAGTGAGCATTAGACCGTTCTGTATTAGTGTTTTAAATAAATATTGTTGCAAGTATGGCGTTTGCAAATACGATAAGCTGTTATGTTTGCAATAGACACTTTCAACTTCGACTCACTATTCGTTCAAACAAAGACAATAATATAGATGTGCTTAACGTTGCTAATTTAAGAAGACAAGCTGCCGGACATCCTGCAATCGATAATCTACAAGAAGTAAGATTATGTTTAAACTGTTATCACGCAATTACACAGAAATTTAGAAATATTGAAAATGATCCAAATTGCCTAAGACTTAATGTTTTAACACCCCGTTCAGTTCGTGGTTGTATAATTTGTAACGCACAAGTAAATGTAAGAAAACTATCGGCAGTATGCAGAGCAAATATTTTTTTAGTTTCAATAATTTATGTACCTGAAGATTTTTGTGACATTCATCTAAATCAGCCATACTTAACCTGCACCCCGCGGGACTCATGCGGCTTTCCAAGCTGTTGTGTGCGGCCCTCCAAGCTTTTTTGTGCAGCCCCAAACACGAATATTAGTAACTGAAATGGTTGAGCTACAGTCCTGTATTAAAACAACATGAGGACCTTTTTTTTTCGAAAATATTTAAAGCGGATCCCTATCTTCACCCATTGTCCTTTATTTGCATTTCAAAAAGGTGGCAACTTTAGTTATCACGCAAAAATATTGTGGCCCGTAAAATAACAAACAGATTTATGTGACCCGAAAGAAAAAAAGGTTGAGTACAGCTGATCTAAATCTTCAAGTTTACTAATGATTAATTTACATGCTAGTTTGCATTTTGTTTATAGACCATTCTTCCTCGTTAATTTAAGAGCGGCTGCTACCGCTAATAATAATTTAAAAATTGGGAAGACAAAAATTATTTTAGTTTAGAAGAATTTAAATATTTAACTTCAATTTCTAAACAGAATATCCAAGTATTATATGAATTTTTTGAACCAATAAATCAATACGGTAACTCAAGAAACATTGCTCAAAAAGATTTACTTGCTTTCCTTGTTAAACTAAGACATGGATTGTCAGATGAGTTCACAATCTGATATAAATATACATAAAGAGGCAATATAAAGAGCCAATGCTCCAGTCAAAATAAACATTTAATCCAATCGTTATTCATTTCCCAAAATCCTGCTTAGACCTACCGAATAACGAACTCTTTTTGTAATGAAATAATGTATGACTCTGTCTGTAAACTAATAAGATTTTTTCTTCAAAGTTAAAAGGCAATTATTTTCTATTTTTTGCCAACAATTTCAACATTATGATGATTTTTTCACCTTACATATTTAAACGCAATCACCCTGTAACTACGAAATAATTTTGGCTGCCCTTAAATAGTGCAAGGGGTATATTTCTAATCCAACACAGTGTGTCAAATTATCTATTATACAGTATATCTCTGAAACATATCTACTTATGTCAGTATATTTTTTTTGTTTAAAAATTCATATATTTGGTACATTTTAGGTTATATTTGGAAAACTAGTCATAGGATGTAATTTTACCAATAAGAATTTTGAACGAATACATCAAGTACTATACGATATCAAATATTGAGAAACTTTGACGGTGATATTTTTTTTTTTTCGGAATTTCAGCTATTTTTGTTCGGTGGAAATACCTACTTTGACCAAAAAAGATCTGCCGAATCATTAATCACCCTGTAAGGGACAATATTTTAATTATAGTAGTTAAGTATGTATTTTGACTATACAGAATAGGCAAATAACTTCCAAATATATTTAAGGGTGATTTATGGTGTCCATTTTAAAGAATTAGGGATTTCTAACTTCAACACCCTGTATCTCAAAATCTAGTCATAGGATACGATTGGGCCCATGGACACTTTTGACAGGGACATCAAGTAATTTAACATATCAAAAATTCAGACATTTTGACGGTACTCCCGTTTGCATAAGAAAAGTGCGTGGTCCTTTACAGAGCTGTACCTTATCACTTATTTTGCGAAAAAATTGCATGTTTAACCCTCTACACTTACTTTACACTTCTGACTGCTCGCCTCTCGCTATGTTGGTAACAATCGAAACTGTAAATAACAAAATTTTGACTTTACCGAGTCTTTGTGTCGCCAGCTCTCCGTCTAATGTTACATGCACAAAATGTTTTTCCCCGGCTTTTTTTTCAAGGCTTTTTTTCCTGGATTCATATTATGGGAATACTTATTATAATTACCAGAATAAACGTTTAGAACTATTTCCTTGGCATCACTAGAAAGGTAACAACGCTTCTGTTTTCCTGTTTGTCTAAATTTATTTCTGAAGAACACTGTTGAACATTAACTACCTCACTCATTTTCACTACTTATTTTAACTATATAGTACCAAAACCTCGACCAAATCGTATAAACTTTGAAGCTAAACTAAAGTGATTAGGTAAATTCCACACCAATACTACCAAGGCCGGATGCTCCCGTGATCAGTTTTCGTCTGCCATGCACATAACGTCACTCATAGCCTGACTCTCATTAGGGAGAGGGGAGTGCTTATTTTCTCTGTAACGCATTTATCATAACAGCTACAACAAAATGTTTAATACAAAAGATGTTTATTAATATTCGGATCAGAAAAATATTAAAAAATATAAATGACTAATTTCATGTATCTTTACTTTACGCGTTACTTTCGCTGTAAAATTGGTTTCTGGGATTGTTGGTACGAATCTTGCGTGAAAGATTTTTTATATTAAGTTTATCTTTCCTCTTGCTAAGATGCAACCACTTGTTGCTAAGGTTAGGGTCTTTAGAAAAACTAAAAAATCTTACAAACATTCTTACGAAATATTAATATTATCATGTTTGTTCCCTAAACAGAAAAAATTAATTTTTAAAATCAATTTGGGAGCACCGTCCCTGTTCCGGCTAATACACAACCTTCCTTTATGTTTAAAGCGAGACGATTTTCTACTATAAATTGCAACCGACTATAAGACTGTTGTTAGGCAATATAGGACCGTTGCTAGCCATTATAACAAGTTGGTTGAATCTGACAGACAATTATTTTGTCAGTAACATATTAAATTACACTTTTAATAATAAAATTGTGTGTATATACTTAAAAATAGTTTGTCAGTTAACTTGAATGAACTCCAGAACTAGTTAAGTCATTATTTCGGAAAAAAGCAGGAAGTAAATGACATTTGCTGGTACGAAACTGACACATGCTAGCCAGGAAGTTGCTTTCCCAACTAGTTGGCAAAGTGAAGCAAGCAATAAGTTACTTCCCGACTGTTATGGTCCACAGATCATTATAGTTGAATACCGAAATAATAGACAGTATTTTAATGTCTGAAGAATGTTGTCATATGTCATTGCGCCAAAGTTTGGAGAAATTTTGGGAGGTTAATTAGACAATGGGATTTTTTCAGTGGTGGTCATATGTTGGTTGCAATTGCATATATAGCACCTCTGGATTCTTCACAAATTCTTGGCATTAAATTACTGTCTATTATGTCGGTACTCAACTATAACCGATTATATGTAAAAATATATTACTGGATATGTGACTATATAACATTAACGATTATAACAGTGAAACACGTAACCTATTATGTTTAATATTTGTGGTATTTTTTTACCAGTACTATAATGGATATAAGTATTTAAGGATTTAAGTACTGACGACTATGTAACCATTTTTATTTACAGTATTTCTTATTTTGTATTAGGCATAGCCATGCTTTTACAGCGAACATGTGACAACTACGATATCCCCGCTATCGCTATGTTCTCGGTTTAGTCACTGATATTCGGTTCAGCTAATATCCCATCACCATAATATCTTCTAATTCTAGTCGACCGCGATGACTGTTGTCATTTTATTAGCTTGTATACTAGTCGTATGCCTAACACGAAAAAATAAGCACTGTGTATTATGTATTACTAGGAATAATAAACTATTTCTATTTCTAATAATAAAAATAAATAAATCCGACAAAAACAAGAGTTATAGCTACTCTTAATGATGATTGTTACCAGAGCTAGCATGTCAACTGTTGATTTGAAAAAAATCAAGGTTAAGTAATAAAATGAAAATAATTAAAAACCCATAAAAAGTGAAAACATATAAATATATCATATCGTCAAAATAAATAATACAAATAATATAGAACCGAAAAAAAAATTAAAAAAAAAACACCTTGAAAACACCCAAATAATCAGCAAATAATCTTAGCAACTATAGTTTATTTTACTCCTTTAAGAATTGACATTGACATTTTTCGGCTCCACCTATCGAATTCTCCTTTCCGATGTGACAAGAAAGAATAGTCAGAACGAGAAACTAAAATCAAGAGAGAGCGCTACATTCCAATTTAAAGGGCTTTAAAAGGATGTCGTAGACGACGCGCAATGGCTGATTATTTAAGTAATATATTGTCCTCAGGTGATTCTAATACAGTTACGCTTTACATGACAATTAGTATCAATTGATTGAGCCTCTGTAATTTTATTTGTTTAGTGCTAGACGTATTTTTATTAATAAAAATTAAAAATTTTATAACGACGTAGAATGTGATAGTTATAAAAATTTTGTACTTCCATGGTACTATCGATCTATCCACATTCCAGACCGGATCGGGCAGGTAGCAAAGCTTAAAACTGTTTAGTAAACCTGGCTAAGCCTTACCAATGGGCTGAGAATTCTCAATCTTCCAGAGAATTTGGAAGAGAGTTGAAATTCCTAACACTGAACTAAAATTGGCGAATACGGCCGAGGTTGAGAGTTGACTGGTGAATTTTTCCCATTGTAAGAAAAAACTGTCCTTCTCGGACTTGTTAACAATTCTGCATTAGATCGTTGAAAACTGTTTGACTGGAAGACGCCAGATAATAGACCAATAAATAAAAAAGGAAGAGAGAATTTCAAAAAAAAAACTTATTACTTTTCAAACATTTTGACTTACCTATTTTTAAGTACTTCATAGCCTGGATCCGAACTGGGTATACTTTCAGGTCCGTTAATACTGGCATAACCGGGTTCGTCATTGCCCCTAATCTTTTCATAGCCGGGATCGCTGGTCCTCCTGGGAGAATTTTTCAAAGTCTCGTAGTTGTGGTCCTTAATTCGCCTCTCCTGAATTTTACTCTCGAGCGACGATCTTAAGTTAACGTTATTTGTGGCGGCCTCGGGTGAAACGCTTCGTATTTCTACCTTCTCGGCAGTCGTCGCATCTTCTTTTTTATTTTTGTGTACTTTGGCATAAAGATCGTCGATGTTTCTAACGGCTTGCAATTTGTCCGCGTGGAAATCGAAATTCGATACTGTCGGTGGCGGCGGAAGGGGAGAATTCGCTTGGCGCTTTTCCGGTTTCGGAGAACCCAAGTTCGCTATGGAACTCGAAGAAGATGCTAAAAAATATAATTTTTGTCAGTTTTCACAATAGGTTATGCCGTCTAACAAAAAAGAAAACTGACCAACATGACTAAGTTTTCATTTTCACTCTTCTTTAATCAATTCAGAATTACAGTACTATTTATTATCAATTAATAATAAAAATTACGTGTGTATTTTCGATCAATCAATGAGAAAAATCAGTATATTTGAAATATTAATAACTGATCATAAATTAAACAACAAATAAATAAAAACGCATTTAAGGCTGTTTTCGCGGTTCACTATTTTAGCATTGTCCATGTATCTTAATTATTTATCATCAATATAATTTCATTTTTTGCTGAAGTATTCAAAAGAAACACCCTAATAGTCTCCAGTCTTTTAATTTTTATGCTACACCCTAGTTTTTTAAATAAAAAATAAAAATTAATATTAAATTTTATCAATTTGTAGATATAAATTTTTGGAAAACTGGAGTTTGTAGCTGATTTTTTTTCTATTTTTTTTTTCTATTTACAAGTTTTTGCTAAAATCAAAAACTAATTGAGTTTTGTGGTAAACCGTTTTCCAATAATATTTTTATTTCGAACTCCTGAAAATATTTCTTTCTTTATCACATACCTGGAAAGAACGGTGGCTTGGATTAGCAAATATTAACTGATTCTGCCAGGGTCTAACTCACTCTTTTAATTATAAAAATTTAGTATATTTGTTATTATTATTTACGTGTTACGTAACTAATTATGAAAGATAAGTCGTGCAGTTACTAGCAAAAGGTTTGACTATTTTTCTTATACATTTTACTAAAGAAAAATAAATATAATTTGATTGATATGCGAATATGATTTTTTTTGATTAATTTCCAAATTATATCAGAATTCATGAATATTCGTGTCGAAAGCAAAGAACAATTTTCCAAATATTCCTAAGAATAGATTATATTAATTTTTAATTTATTGGAAATATTATAAAAGTAACCATTATTATTTTCCTAATTTCAAATCCTAATGTACTAACACCCCACAATGCTTTTCGACAATACTCAGCTCATAATGAGTTGGTAAGTAAAAGCTTGACTGGAATAATTGCAATTAGCAAAAGCTATTGGAGAAGTAGATGAACAAGGAAATGGTCTAATTGCAGTGACTGCTGAAGGTGCATGGTCTAATTGCGGTGACTGCTGAGGGTGCATGGTCTAAGCGATCATTTAAAGTTAATTATAACACTTTATCTGGAGTTGTTAGTTTATATTTAAATATTATAATGTGTGATCCAAAAACAATGTTTCTAAAGTAAGCCATGACCGACAGAATTGTGAAGAATCAGTCATGCATGATTTTTCCATGGTCCACTTTAGAAAAATTTTCATATTTGACATAACATATAAAGGGTTTATTTTTTAATGCACTTATTTTTTACAGGCTTGCACTATTGGGGCGAAAATTGGAAAAGTTTTATATGTTTCTTCTAAAAGTAAGTATTGTTTTATCTGTGCTCGAGCTTTAATTAAAAACATAAAAGCTGCAACTCATAAATGTTCAAAAAATTGAGATGGTTCGTCAACTTCTATGGAATTGGAACTAATTTTAGAAGGATTCCGTAATAGTATAAAACTGCACAAATTAAAATATGTAAAAAAATTTGCTTTGAGAGACCCTACGGAAGAACAATGGTCCGCAAAGTAGAATGCATAAACCATCTTCCGAAAAAAAAAAAAAAATAAAGTTCAAAAAACAAAATAGTAAGTACACGGCTAAAAAAAGTTTTGAGTGATAGAATTTTGAAGTTACGAGTGGAAATTAAACTGTTCACAATATTTTTGTAAAAGAGAACAAAACGATAGAGATTATGCGACAGAAATTGAAGAATGCGGACTAATGGATGACATTGTATCTGCTGGTAATAGCCTGGTTCAAAACAGCCATAGTTTATTATTAAACATGACTAATAATGCTGCAGAAACATATAATTCAATCGTAGCCAAATTTGTTGGAGGAAAGAGAATTAATTTTGCAGTAAAAGGAGGGTATAATGTTCGTTGTACAGCTGCAGGCATTTCTTTTAATAAAAAAGAGAACTATATTCCCACTCTTTATTAAAAGCTGTCAAAGAGTGTTCCTGGGATTCACATACAAAGATTGGGTATTCAAATGAGCAAACGTAGATGTGGTAGAAAAGACAGGGGCCCTCAATTAAAAAAACGCAAAACTGGCGCACCTAGAGATAGGGACTACGGACTTCAATGCGACGATGATGATGATGACGACGATGTTTTGGAACAAAAAAAAACTGTAATTTTTAGATAGTTTACCAAAATCGATAGTTGATATTTGTAAAATTGAAGTATCTACTAGAGGCCAGTAATAATCTGTGGAAAGAACATCGTAGTAATATGCTCACGACTTCAAATTTTGGAACTGTTTGTAAATTACGCAAAACAACAGATCCAAAAAAGACTGTTATCTTTTTACGGATCAGTCGCTACAAAATGGGGACAAGATCATGAATTTATTGCGCTAGAAGAATTTAAAAATAAATATGGAAAAACGGTACAAGAATGTGGATTATTTATTTATGAAAAACATCCATACTTGGGAGCAAGTCCAAACGGCATTATTAATAATAATGAAATAATTGAAATTAAATGCCCATATTCTTGTTCCAAATTGACACCAGAAATGGGAATTCAAGAAAAAAAAATTAAAATATCCAATACAGATGGCCAAATTAAATTAAAAAAAAAGAAAAAAAGATAATTATTATTATCAGGTACAAGGGCAATTGGCTATAACGAAAGCCAAATATTGTTATTTTATAGTTTGGACCCCACTAGGAATGTTCGTTGAGAAAATTGAGAGAGATGACAATTTTTGGTTATGTGCTGAACCAAAGTTAGTTGATTTTTATTTAATATATTAAATAAAAAAAATTGTAAGAAGAAATTGATATAATTTTTTTTGTGATTGTATTTTATTATGTGAAATAAAATGTTTCATTAAAAATAGTAGGTAATTAATTTTTTTTTTTTTATTTAAGTATTTATTTTTACCTCTTTTTACTTTCAGCGAACGAAGAAAAGATAAAACCAATACATTATATACAATAAAATATACGATAAAATAGTTTTCAAAAAATGTTTCGTCTACACTGCAAATTAATTGTGAGATTGATGCAATTTTGTTTAAAAAACAAATATTTTATAGTATGTACCACTGTACCTATATTAAAGCACTTTCTAAAAATCAGTTTCTTATTTTAAATATACCATAAATAAAGCCTTGTAAAGCTTTTGCGCGGATACGAGTTTATATTATCGAATATAAGTTATAACAACAATGTTTATTTACAAATAATACGATCAATAATTATATGTATAAAAATCCTTTACTATTTCACCTTAGAATATAAATAAAATCAATTTAAATGTAGTTAATCATTTATTTAAAAAATAATTCCACTAGATGAAGAAAGAAAACTTTCGAATCCGTCGTCGAAGTAATAAATAAAAATATTATCTGCAAAGAAATTACTATCAACACAATAGTTACATATACTGACAAATTGGGCCAACCCGCGTTTCAGGTGAAGAGAAAGGTAGGCGTCCTATTAGACTGAACGGAGAAAGATAGAATTATTGCACGTACAATTGTCTTTACATAAACAAAGAGAGGGTTGCGTACAGAGATATTCTATGAAATGGATGAGGTACCTCTCAACTTTGACCGAACGGAAAGCGGTAGAACTTAACTCAGAAATAAGGTCCCAAAAAAAGGTAAAATAACATTCAGTCGAAGAAAGCTAAGTCACGCAAACTAATAATAGAGAGTTAAAGCAACACCAGATACGTATGCGTATCTCTCTGACGTAAACGTGGAAATTGACGATACGTTAAACGAGCAATTTGGAAGAAAACAATAGTTAAAGCAAAAGCACTGACGTAAACGTATCTACAACTTTATAACCTTAGGTAATTTTTGAGAAAAGTAGATAGTTATATTGAGTAGATTATGAATTTAACGGCTTTAAATGATGGAAGATTTAGATGATGCTGTATATATTACAAATTCAACATAAAGAAAATTTGGATAATAGTGATGTTTTATATGGGAGATTCAATTTTAATAATCCGACATAATTAGGCTTGCTAGAGCTCTTGGCATGCCAGATATAATTATAACAAATGATCGAGTATCAATGTCCGGTAATTTTTATTAATTCTTTTTTTTTTTTTTTCAATGAACTTTCTAGGAATAAATGTGATGTGTATTATGGCTCAAAATTTAAAAACAACAATATAAAGTTACAATCTGTCATTAGTTTTATTAAATCGGATGCGATCGGATGCTCCCGAAGCATTTGCTCGGCTCGATACGAATGCGTATTAAGGCTAGTTCATGTAGTTGCGAATCGCGAATTGCGAATCGCGAATTGCGAATCGCGAAGGTCGCTGCCATTGGTCAATATCACAATAATGACAAGATGGAAATTTTGACAGCTCGAAAGTTGAATTTCTTGCGAATTCGCATTATTCAAAATCTGGGGGGCGGGAATCTTGAAATCGTTTTAATATTTTGCGAATATCGCACAAATTTTATGTGAGCGCAAGCGTAGTAGCGCCTACTAGAGTTTGTTCGTTTGTTGTGGATTATGATATAGGTTATATTTGTATTATATTTGCGGTATTTGTATGCGGTATGTTCATGATATTCTTCTTTGTTTTTTTTTTTAGTGTGATTTAGCCGAATATATGCTAAATTGTGATATTTTGCTCTTTGTTGTTTCCACAATATATCCCCTATAGTAATGTTACTGGGATTCAAGAAATGGCTTTGAGTTACGCTGCGGCCAGACACAGGTCTCATGGCGCTAGTATCGTTTTGAATTTTGACACGTCCAACATCGGCACGTTCATTGGTTGAAGAGGAACTTTTTGACAAGCGAAGTATGAAGTGTCAGTGTTGACAAGTGATAATTTTTTGATTTTTTCTTCTACGAAATTTAATATTAATTTTGTTTCAGCGATATTTATTGTGATTTGTGTTGTTGTATTAAGTGCTTTCTTATTTAATATGGGAAACAAAACGTACAACAAACTCAGAAAAAGAGGAATCAAGGAGGGATTGCTATGGTTGTCATCCAAGGGTCTCCGCCCTAGATAATACTTTTCCAGTGGGAAAAGCCTTTAAAATTCAAGTATAACAATTTTATGTTTCCGTTTCCCTTCTTTTAATGTAGGTGCCAATTTTGAGGTAAGTTTGTAATAATTTTTCATATTTTTTCAGTTAATACCTACCCTCTTAATATTATAATTTAACTATGATCTTATGCTTTCCTATGGACACGATTCAAGGAGGGAGTCCTATGGCTGTCATCCAAGCCCTAGATAATAGTTTTCCAGTGGCAACAGCCTTTAAAATTCAAGTATAATAATTTACTGTTTTTCTCCTTTTTTCGAAGTAGATGTCCATTTAAACTAAATTTTTTTATTTCACTTATTGATTTTAGCATTTATATACAGTATACCAATACGCTTGGCTAGTATGGAAAAGAAAACTAAAGAGTTAGTGCATTAATTCGATCAGGAAACGAATAATATGAATGTTGCCTTGTGTGCTGTGTAATATGAACAGGCAAACGGTGTGATGCATCCCCACGTAGCCGGCTGGCTACGTTCATAGTATTCTATTCCTTCTCCCACTAATGCTAACTCTTTGTAGTTTTTACTTGGACATTAGCAAAACGTATTGTACAACATTCGATAGCTGTCACTGTATTATCACAAACATCTCTTAATAACTAAATGATTTCATTTAATAGTTTCGTTTTTTTTTTTTCAGTAAAATGGATATGGATAGAGTTATCCTCGACTTTAAAATAAATTAAATAAGTTTTATAATTTTTCAAATAAAATACTTTATACCTACAATTTTTTGTTTTTTTTTACCAGAGCCAATTTTTTTTCAGATCTAACCTCTATAGGTAAAAAATAAGTGATTCAGGTAAAATTGAAAAGTATATTACATGTTCTTTTAAATGTGTTGTTAATCCAAATGCTGCTCTTATTGTAATAGCTAATAATAAAAGAATTAGTATTATTTTTAGCTATCAAAATAAGAATAGCGCTTGGATTTACAGCTCGTTTAATCGAACATGCAATATACTTCTCAATTATTGCCGAACGAATATATTTAAAAATTCCCGCCATTTCGCTGCTGGAAATTTACGATTTTGGCGGGAAATTTAAATTTCGCCTTAAAATTATATTTGAATTTACCGCCATATCGAGTTAGTTGAGCGGCCAGACGCATACGCATTTTTGCGCTGCAAACTTAGTGCCAACTCTTTAACAAGTGAGATGCACTACTATTCGCGATTCAAGCTAAGTGGAGGAAATTAGTAAAAGGTCCCTATAAGTAGGATGACGTTCAGTGTGGCCAGAAGCAGCAAAATTTCGTTACGTCGTCGGATTTTAGTTTTTGAAGAAATGGATAAGACCTTTTATTTAAGAATCAAAATTTGTGTCTAGTAATATGTAATCATACTATTTATTTAAGGATTTTTTTATAAAATCGATTTATTATATTGATTTTTGTTTAAATATCAGTTCCTCAGTTCATTTATTAATTTTAGTTTTAAAATCAGTCAGAGACAAAATCAGTTCATCATTTGGCAACATTGGCGTTCGTGTTCATTGTTTACATTTTAATTTGTATCAATTACAATTAGAATTTTTGTTACTTTTTAGCTTTAAATTTGTTTATTTCTTATAGTATGTGATAGTATTTAAATTAAAAATGAAATCTGCGAAAAAGCCTCCAGCAAATTGCAATCTGTATGGTGTTATTGTCAAAATCAAAACTGGAGTATTCATTATTTTTCAAGTGCAAGTCATAAAATTCTGTTTCTTACGATAAATGGGTATCTACAAATTCACAATATTGAAATTTTGCAAAACGTTGTTTAGAATCAAACTCCAATATGAGTTGTGACGGTTTTATTACCATTTACATGTATACAAAGTACTACACAATTCACTTCATGATATAAGAATAAGGATAGTAAGATTTTTAAAGAAGTTCATCAATAATAAACACGTTTGGTACCTGATATGTCCGTTAAACCACATAATAAAACATGTCCTGGGTTTAGTAAATACATATTTCTAGATGTTCTTGTAGCAACCAATAGGTCAATATTTCCAACAAATTAGTTGGTACTACACATGAAAAATTACATTTATAACGAAAGCACGAAAACTAAACTTAAATTAACACTAAATGAAACTCAAAAACACTATTATAATAAGAATATTATCTAAAAACAGTTAAAAAATCACAAATACAAAATCCCACAACACGTAAATAAACAAACATCCTACTTATACGTGACAAATGACAGGCGCGCGAAAATTAATTTGAATCGCGAATAGGGGATATATTGTGCTCTGTGCGATCCGTCGAGTTCCAAACCGAACTTACCCATTGTGTAGTTAAAAGGAACGACGCGAGACAAATATATCAAAAGCATGAGGCAATAAAGGACAGCACAAAGCTGGTCTTGTCATATTATCGATTTAAAAATAGGTACCTCTGAACAATCATTCGCCTACAAAGCCATATCCATTCGCCATTTATATATTTTTGAACATATAATCAACCTCTGTTATAAAACCATTTACATTATAATTGCCTTTAGAATATTTTTTTTTATATATTTTTGGTAATTTTTTTAATTCCTTTTTTTTTATTTTTTATTACTCTTTTTTTATTAGTTTTCTTGTTCCTTTTTTTTTTCCTATTTTAGGGATTTGAATTGGGACACTATACGCCATGGGGCGATTTCGCACAAACACAGAAGGACCTCGGTCAGAGTGGGACTTTAACAAAGGGTAGTGAGATATGAACAGAAAGTTTTTACATAACATTATAGCTACAATTTGTAGAGGTTGTCAAAAATTTTCAATTCTCTTTCTTTCCCAATTAATTTTAAGGAATTCATAGAAAATCTCTTCTTTGACAATTAAATTTTTCAAATATTTCTTAATCGTAATTCTGCTTAGATCTGAAAAATACCCAATACAATTTGGAAATATTTTACATAGAAAAATAGCAGAATTTAAACGTTATCAGAAATGATGAACCTTTGCTACTTATAGTAAAAATACAGTTAAACAGCGGTCTTAATACATGACAAAAACTGGTGTACTTCTTTAGGGCGCTGATCATGAATTTGAAAAATTACAACTAGACAGTTTCAACTAAATTGTTCAGCGATCGGTATGACCATACCAGTCAACTTAACCGTTGATTAAACACAGCCTAAGTGCCCTATTAAATAAAGTAATTACAACTAAGCTTCAAATTGACAAACCTTGGCCCCCTGAATTGCACTATGTTCCCCAATAAGGCAAGGGACAGAGAATTCTTAGTTTTCAGTTTGAATCTACGACTGTAACTTAAAAGTTTGTATACATTTCTATTTTAATGGTGTTTTGAATTTTTTTTATCGAAAATGAATACTGTGTTTTCAAAAGCAGATTAAACTAAATTTTACGAGTTGATGTTATCAAGGTGATGAAGTTTTATGCAACTAACAAACCAAAGTAAAATATTTAAAAACTCAACAAGTAACAATTTGTAATTATTCTATTGGCTGCTTACGAGTGTGAATAATAAACAATAATATTTTAATACCAATTTGAATTTAAACAGACGAATAAAGATTTTCTTAGATTGTTTTCATAAATATAATTTAAAAATTTCGATACATTGTTATAACTAATTATGCAAGACTTACCTTGCCTCGAATGTGAATATTTCGTTTGATTTTGGGTCGCCTGCGTCTTTACTTGTTTCAAACTATCGACTGGAGGCGGTGGAGGAGGTTGTGGCGGGGGTTCGTAAAACTCATCGACTATATTAATTGGTTGTTGGATTTGTAAATGGGCTGGAGGCGGTGGATTCACTTCTACTTCGACCGTGATCGGTAAGGGTGGTATTCTAGCATAAGTTTCACTCTCACTTGTGTAGATGGGGTTGTTTGGGTCTGGTATAGTTGTGTAAACATCGTCTAAAAGTATTATTATAAGTGAGAGAGTTTTAATTGAGATTCATTTAAAGTTGGTAGTTTATGTTTATAATTGTAACGAACCTGAATCGTCAGATACCGTTGAGTAATGTGGATCTGTAAAATCACGTTTTGACTTTTTCATCTCGTTGGTTTGCGCGATAATGTTTGCCAAAGGTTCTCTTACACTGATGCTAGTGTAACCCTCTAAAACAAAAATAAAAATGATAAATATATCGCAGTAGAATAGGTCTCTACTTTGCAGCCATTTGCTATGTGAAATCACTGCTTAATAAAACAGGTAACTATTATACTATTTCAATAAAAGATTGACTTACTTGAAGAATCTTGTGAATCCCCGCTAAAATTAGCTTGTGTTACCGGAGGCGTCATGTATGGTAATTCAGGGCTAGCAGCGACGACTCCGGCAACCGCAGATGCAGCTGGTATATCTAAACCTCCGGTACTGTGTAAAGACGACCTTCTCGATCTCGTGGGAGTAACAGGTTCATCTATAGTACTCATATCCGACCTTAAATACATGATGACAAAATAAAATGGTTAATTTTTACGTAAAAGATGGGTAGAGAAAATGCAATAATTATGAAACTCAAGAGGAAAATCCATAATGGAAAAACTAACAAAAGTAAGAAAAGCCTGGAAAAATTGGTTAGTCCATATTCACATGTTGTCAAATCTCTTCTCTAAAAAACATTGCACTAAATTTTCTTAAAAACTTTCAATTATATTTGCTATTAAAAAAAAAGGAATTGAAAGCATAAAAAATAGGAGTTTTTTTTTTTTTCATTCCAATTATTGGGGCGATATTGAAAATTCTGAATGTTGGTCATTCCTAAACCCTTTTTAGGCGATTGGCCATACAAACAGGGAATTTTTGTGTTTGCGCTTTTGTGCATATGTGTTTTACTGCGATCCCGATTGTTTAAATGCGAGATTCGTCATCAGATTCTAACAGAAGTCTATCAATTTTTGCTCCAGTTCATTTTATTGATATACTTTTAGAAAACTTGGTAGGATATTGTTATTTCACACGTTTTTGCCGTTACTGCACTTTATATAGGGAATAGGGCTTGATTTACTTAACATTGTAAAAATATTTTTTGAATAATAATGTTGTTTTGTCTTTTTCTGATCAGGCTTCCCAGATAAATTATTACTCATCGTAAAATTATGCGGCAAAATTTACGTCTGTATGTTATAATATGTAAGCTCTGAAATTGAACATAAATCTTGACGTTTTACAAAATTTTGGGACAGGCTTTTTTTAGTTTAATATTGACTGCTATAGGAGTTATCCTCCTTTTCAGGGTGGTTTGCCCTGATTACAAAAGTAACCTAGTTATGTTTCCTAAGTCTTGGCCTGTATGACCTGTATGGCAGGTTGTGTTCCCAAAATAATATTGCCAATTCTGCTATTTCCAATCTTATATATGGAGCATAGCATAAGGTGGGAAATATGATTTAGGGAAACCACGAAAACCTAAATCACGATACTGTATAATAATAAAAGATGGGTAGTTACATGATTGTGAGACTGAGTCCAGCAGTTTCTGGAGTTCAGCGGTAACTGTGAGGTCTTGGGAATCTGAGAGTAGTCTTAAGTTAGGTTATGGGAGTTTTCCTTTCGGTTTTTGAAATAGTGGAATGCGGCGTGGGCGCTAAGGGGTTTTTGTAAAGTGTTTTGGGCCTTTCACAGTGGGAGAGACGTAATGTTTCCTGTGGGTTTGCAAACGTGTGAGTATGGGGGTACTGAAGATGTTTTCGAAAACTTCTCTGCTGGGAGAGCGAATGGAAAGATATTGGCAACGTCGGAGTATACGTCTCTCGAATCCTGTGAATGTGTGGGCAAGATGTGTAGGAAGTACGCCGTACTACTCTGTACTCGGCAACGGGACGGGTAAAAGGATTGTAA
This sequence comes from Psylliodes chrysocephalus, assembly GCA_927349885.1. Lineage (NCBI taxonomy): Eukaryota > Metazoa > Arthropoda > Insecta > Coleoptera > Chrysomelidae > Psylliodes > Psylliodes chrysocephalus. Next base: position 8,111,652 of record OV651824.1, on the reverse strand, counting down.
GTGTGAATTAGTGTTTCGGTTGCATCGCCCAAATCGTCCACAAAAAGCCCCAAGGAGACTGGCTCGCTTTCGCATCTTGTCGAGAGAGCGTTGGACATCAGAGGACCAGTTGTGTACGAGAAAATCGGACTCCCAAATAGTCAACTTCCGTCTGTTGAGCGAGTACTCCCAAGAGATTTACATTGACGTGTTGGGGGATCTAGGTGACTCTTTTTGAGTTTGGATGTTTAAAGATAATAAATTGTGTTTTTTGTTGATAGAGTGAAATTCTCCTCTGCTACACCAGCGAGAATACTAGTTTGACAGACTTTCAGATCGAGTTCTTAGCTAGTCAGAATTTTTGGCTACAGAGATCAGAACAGTATCGTCGGCGTAGAAAAGGCTAGGTAGGATGTCGTGGGTGTATATGAGGTATAGGAGAGAGGTCAGGATGGAGCCCTGTAGTATCCCAGCAAGTGGGGCTAGTGGGTCTGACAGGGCGTTGCCTACTTTGACCGTGATTGTTTTGTCAGTGAGGTAAGAGTGAATGAGTTTGGAGATACTGGGGAGATACCTATGTTCATGAGCTTTTTGACTAGTCCAGCATGCCAGACTTGGTCAAAGGCTTTTTGAACATCTAGAAGAACGGCTGATGAGATTTGTTGGGAGTTTACTGCTGTGACCGTAGTAGTGTGAAGAGAAGAGATTGCGTCCTGTGTGGAGTGACGTTGGGATTGAGGCATTATGTTTCGTTCTTCACAAAAGTCCCAGTATTCTTTCGTTGAGCACAAGTTCAAGGACTTTACCTAGTACAGATCTGAGAGAGAGATGACAGTATAATTAAGGATTTGGGGTTCTTGTCTGGTTTGGGAATCAAAATGGTGTTAGCGGATTTTCAGGCAAGTGGAAAGTAGGAGAAGAAGAGACAGGCGTTTAGGAGATAGGTTGAGGTTGGGAAACATGGTTTCGGGAAGGCGTTTCAGCGTTCTTCTGTGCATGGAATCGGGCCCAGAGGCCGTGTTTTTGCCTGCTTAGCAGGCATATTTTAAGTCTTGGAGGGTGAATGGGGGTGTGAGGGGATTTTCGACATCCAAAGATGGGACTGGAGCGGCAAGTGTCTGAAGGACGTTGTGTTCAGTCTTGTGTCGGAATTGGTCGTCAAAGTAGGGGTTGTCGGGGTTTCTGAAGGTGGCTTCGAAGTGTGTTTTGTGAGCTAGAGCTTTTTCGTCGGGGGTTGTGTTGGTTACACCGTTGATTTCGATGTGGGAGTGAGTTTTGGATTTTTGATCAGTGATAAGTCGAAATTTGTCCCAAAACTTGGAACCATCTCTATGATCCAAATTAAAGGTGATATTGATCCATTGTTGTTGTTTGTGTAAGTTAGTTTGGAGCCTGATCAGGGCATTGAGACGGTTCCATTCGGTTTTGATGACAGGATCGTGGGTACAGACATATTGTCTATACAATCGGCGTTTTTGGAGAATGAGATTTAAAATGAATTGGGAGAGGGTTTTTTGTGATGTGTTGATGGAAGTAATTGGAACTGAAGTTTAGATAAACAGTTGTTGCTCTGGAATATTTGCAGAGATAATTCTCTGAAATAGTGGACAATCTGCTTTTCTGATATACCGGAAAGTGTATATTATATCACTTGGTGGAGCAGGGAAAAAGAGAGATGTATACAACATCAATTGAAGATAATCGGTAGTAATTCTCTCCAATGAAGAATCTATCAGCAATAAATTATCCTAGTCGAGATACAAAGGTCGGAAGTCGATTTGAGGCACTGAATATGGGGTAGTCGATAGGCATATTAGCTAGGCGGATGCTGTTTGTATTTGAGTAATGATCTTCGAATATGGTATGTCTGGAGATCAGATCTCCAAGCAAAACAGCATGAGGAAGTGATGATAGATAGTCTATCAGTGGGGTGGAGATGATTTGGCCTGGGTGGTTGTAATATGAGGATTGTGTATTGGAAGGTATGTTGCTATTATATCGAGGTTGGAAGAGGTAGTTAAAGAGACACAAGAACTGTTCTACTACAACTTTTTTAAATTGCAATAACTTGATTTTTCGGATAATGATGGTATTTGTCGAATAATTTCCATTTGTTTTATGGATTTTGTAACCTTATTTTTATTGTCGTAAACTAAAAATGGCTTTATTTTAAAAAGTGTGGCTTGTCACCTTTTTACAATAAGTTCTTCAATTGTGAATGTTACATAAACTGTTGGATTATTTTTCATGTAAATTTATTTAAGAAGATCACTGATAAAGTTAATGCTGGATTAAATATAAATGTTTTTGATATCAAAATCTTTTATGTACTTTTAATTTTCTTTGTATTGCTTCATATTTTTATTTACTCTTCATGTATATTTTACCAATGAGACAAGAATGACAAAATCGTAATTCAGCCCTTTAAAATACTAACAAAAATGTTCTTCCAATTTGAGTTTTTATTTTAATAATTTTAATCTATAAGAAAATATACATAACCTAGTTTATGGAGACTGGACTAGACAAGGTACTCTAAACAACGATTAAAGGATATCCACAATAGGTCTGAAAAGGTCGAGATGGGGAATGCCACATGGTCCACAATCCTAATGAAATTTAATCTAATCTACTATTTAAATCTATAAGAAAATCGGCTTTTTAAATTGAAAATTGTTCCTTTAAATGCACTTTTGATTTAGAAGATCTAGTGAACGTGTATAAGTCATCAAGATTTTAAAATTAAACAGTTTTTATAAAATAAATGAACCCTCCTGAAACAGTACATCATTGTGTGTTGTACCCTGCCCCTGCATAAGCTATTAGCGATTCAAACTAAGCGATACGCCCTCTGTAGAACATTTTTAAAAGGTGCCTATAAGTATACTGCCGTCCTAGAAAAACCCCCCTGTATCTCCCAAAATTGAAAAAAAAAATATTACCATATACATGTTTCTGGTAGTAGGTATAAAATACCATTTTACTAAAAAAAAAAATCGTATTTGCTTATTTTTCCTAAATTTATCACAGAAAATTATTTCCCCGTATATAGCTGTGCAGCTAAACAAAATATGTTAGACCGTTTTTTTCTAAATCGTGTTTTTTGGAGATTCGGGGGTCTTTCATAGGACGGCAGTATAAGTTTCAGTGTTGTCAGCAGTAGTGTAATTCCGCTACGTTAGCGGATTTTATGCCCTTGAAGAAGTGGAAAAGCTTTTTATAAGTAGTGAAATTTGCGCTTACCAATATGTAATCATATTCTGTATTTATTTAAGGATTTTTATAAAACTGATTTGATTATATTGATGATCATATATCAATTTTGTTAATAATCAGTTTACGAGTTGGCAGCATTAGCCTTGTTGTGTTGCCTGTTGTTAACGATAGTAATTTTTATAAATTCCAAATTTTCTTGTTTGTGAGCATTAAATCTGATTATTTCTTATAGTGTGTGATAACTGTGATAGTGTTTATTATTAAAAATGAAATTTGTGAAGAAGCATCTAGCAAATTGTACCTATATTGCTGTAATAAAAGTTGCACTTTAAAATCAAAACAGAGTTAATAATTAAGTTTATTTCATCATTACCAAAGAAGGGTAACCGTAAAGTATTTATTAATACTAAAATGGGCAATTATGAGAGAGTTGACATGCGAAAATTATATCCTAAAAATCGAATACAACTTTTTAGTGAGTGTGTTTGCATTTCATAGATGAAGATTTTTGTTCATTTGAAGGTAAGTTGTTTATATGAAGTGTTTTAATCTTGTTGAATTCATTATAATGATATAATACATCTAAAAACAGTTAAAAAATCACAAATACAAAAGCCCACAATGTAAATAAACAAATATCCTACTTATAGGTGACAAATGACAGGCGCGCGAAAATTAATTTGAATAGCGAATATTATTGATGATTTAAATTGTATCTCATTGCCAATGACAAATATAAAAATAGAGGTTATAGCTATTCAAAGACGTTTTATTTCGAGTTTATTATTTTTCTATTATTATTCAAGATTTGTATTCATTTTAATGTTAAAAATAATTTGGTTACATACATAGCTACCCTTAAAATACTTCTTAACGACCTATAAATTTATTAAGAACACTAAAAAATTAATAAGTATGTCAAATTCAATGACAGCATGGTTTGTTTCTGTTAAAAGTTAACTGTCAGTGGGACAAAAAATTGTATCTGCTGTAGTTATAAAGGAGAATCTAATAATAATACCTTAACAAATTTACTCTTTCCTCAGATGTACCGCCAATTTCTTCCAATAAAGTTGGTCTTGAAGAATTCGGCTGGACTTGAGCATACGGATGCTCTTTAGATGTAATTTTGTCATATTTGACGCGTTCATATGGTGAAAAATTCTCATCATTTTGACTAATTGAGCTGTGCTGCGAGATGCTCGGTCTTTGTTCTACTCCATTTGCTATAGTATGTCTTTTTGCTGAAACAATAGTTGTATTTCAATACTGCAGTTTCAGTCCACACCATTTTCATTATTGTTTTACATGATCTCATAAAATGTAAAAAAATGTAACGTTGCCACATTATTGCTGTTTTTCTTTTTAATTACATCGAGCAGAAATATATTGATATTATCTAAAATTGTATATAACTTGAGCAACCTTGTATTTTTTATAGTTGTATGATATCCAAATGATGCCCCTTTAAATATTTACCACCCTTTAGCATCTGTACTTTTCAAAATAATCAAACAAAACATTTTTTTAATAAAATAAGTCATTCATCAGATACAATTAAATTAGAAGACGAAATAAATATGTTTAGCCTTTTTAAATATTACTCTCATTTCACATATCTAAAAATAAACATAAATATGTAAATATCTTGAAAAATATTGATTCCAAAGATATAAAAACTATAAATAAGTATTTGACAATAAAAAAATAATTATAATTACCAATAAAGGTATAAAAGTCATTTAAAAAAACTGACTACAAAAAAATGAGTGATGTTTTCCCCTGACTACACCTTTCTAATAAAAAAGAATAATAGAAATAGGGCAATCTGGTAAAGTATTATTGATGAACATACATAAAAAAATATTCTGACGAATTGATAACCTTCTCCTTTTTTGAAGTCAGTTAAAATGAATTTTGATTATATGAAGCATTCATAATTATTGTAAAAGTGTTTGAAGTACCTGCATTTTGATATTGTCCCACAGTGGCATAATGTTCCGATGAATTATCTGTTGGATCCCAATTAATATTTGCTGCTTGATCAGATGGTATGTCTGGTAAACTCCTTCTTGAATTATTGATTATATTTCTAGAAATTCAATTATATAATTTAGAAATTACCAGTATAGAACCAATTACACTTTAAATACAAAGTAAATACATTCGAGAATAGGAAAAATTAATAAAACTGTGTCACAGAACCGTCGAGCGGCTGTTGTCCTTAGGAAAACAACTACTCCTTTTGCTAATACCACAACAATTGAATTATATGAAAAAAAATTACTCTAGCTTTGATTTTGCTTACTAAGGAAACGTTTTGTTTTTATGGCATTTGTTTCTCAATATTTTAAATATCATCTGACTTTCACACATAGTATGCATGTTTTCAATCTGTGAGCAGCTCCTTAGACTACAAAAAGTCTTTGATAACTTTCTTTATATTTTTACTTATTTAATGAAATTAAGAAATAGGGAGACAAATATTTCAAGTTTGACTATTATTTTTATTTTATTCATTTTGTATAACCAAACAGACAAAGGCCTTTATTACATTGAGTATGTAGTTTTTTAAGTTACAGATTAATTACAAATATTTCTGTTTAAACATTTTGAATATTCAACTACCTACTGATATAGTTTACTGCATAAATAAAATTGTAAAGATTTCATTTTCAAGGTTATCTAAAAAATGTATGTAACTTTTTGACTTCAGCATGAAATAATTATATTCGTTTGTACCTTTTACTTAAATTAGAAACATCATCATTTGTAACTCCATCAACCATACAAGTATCTGCAGAAGGTAAATGGTTGACATTTTCATCAGGGTTCTTCTGTGTTACCATTCCTTCAGGTCCATGCCAGTCTTCCCTTAAAATTAAACAAATTTAAAAGAATGAAAACTACTGGGTGTCTGGAAATCCATTCAAATAATTTCAGGAGTGATTCTACACAAGAAAACATTACAATTTTATCAAATGAGCCAGGGGCCAGAAATGCATAGTTTTCAAGATACAGTGTCAATTTTGTTGAAATTTGTCATTAGTTTGTAGTAATAAGGGGCTGATTTAGCCTCAATTGGATTAAAATTATGAAGTCTAATGCCACACTCTTTTTGTCAATAATATTCAGTAAGGGGCCCAGGAAGCTGCTTAGCCTAATTCTTTTAATCTAATTAAGGCTAAATTTACTCCTTAATACTACTAATAAGTTTTGACACACTCTATCTTAAAAACTATACATTTCCAGACCCAGATTCACATAAAAAAGTTTGTTTTCTTTTGTAAAATCCCTATGAAAATAATTCAAACCATATTTATCTCTTACATACTATTTTTAACAGAATAAACTAATGAAGTACTGCTGCTAAACAATTAATATGTATCTTATATACATAGACAAGTTAAGGATTATCTAACTAATCCATTCCCATTACTGTTGTAAGAGTGCAGAACTAAAAATAAACTAATTCCATCTGAAAATTGTATCAACTTAGTAATTATTATAGAAATAAAAGTGAACCTACTTTGGTGATTTCTTCCTCCAACAAATGCAAAATATGAGAGTCATAATAAAACAAACACTAACACACCAAGATAATATGAGAATCCACATATTAGGCACATCAACCTAGCTCATAGTTATTTAATGTTTGTAAAAATAGCCTTAAATTGAATCGGTATCAGCTACATTAATTTTAAAATGTGAGTACTGTTATGGAACAAATAGACCCATAACCACATAACTGTAAACGGGTACACTATCTTTCAAGTATTTGTTGTATAATAAACGATATACATATCAATCGTGAAATTAGTTTTTATTTTTTTACACTTGAACTTGTCGTCGAATGATTAGAACTTTATTTGTGAACCTATCAATCACAAAGATTTTTATTTTTTCACATGTTCACACTCCCATTAATCTCATTACGAAAAATCAAATTGTAGATTAATAAAAGTTATTTCAACCATTTTCTGAGATAATTTAATAAAATCAAAAAGGTATATACACTATAATGTGAAGTTTAGTTCTCTGTTCTGTTGTGTTTATTTTTATTTTTCATACTTCTAAACAAAACCTTAAAAACAGGATGGAAATTGGTTGTGACTACTAATCCAATCAACCATTATATTGATATATATCCTCCATGATTTGAGTTTGTTATGAAAGGAAAGTAGTACACGTTATAAAAAATCTTAAATGTTAATCAAATAATTTATTGAACATGTATTATTTCTGTAACAATTGTATTTATTTATGAACATAATTATTAACATTTCCAGTACAATTTTGAAAATGTCTAAAACATGGAAGAAGGATTAAAAAAACATTCTTTTGGACAATTAAGCATTTCAAATAAAATGATTGCTCGTGGATAATGACAGGTTATGATGTGGCAACCCTGTGAACCTCGTGATTTATCATCTTTGGATTTATCAGAGTCAATGATATAGATAGTTATATAGATTGATTATCCATGTTTTTATAATAAACATAATAGGTCTTTTCCTTTGCATCGAAAGTGTAGCACTGAGCTACACCACTTCTGAAAATATCGTTCCATTAAGGGTCGATTCCACCGTTGTGTTAAACGGAGATTAAAATAACATTGTTAATGTAAAAATGTAATTTTAAACTTCGTTTAACACAACGGTGGAATCGGTCCTTATACAAATTGTATGGATGGAACGATATTTTCAGAAGTGACGTAGCTCAGTGCTACACTGTGGATGCAAAGGAAAAGACCTAATGGGGTGTATTCAAAAATATTTAAAGGCGATTTTAAATCAGTTACTAGAAATGTGACCAAGTCAAGTGTGGTCAAGGTTCTTACGTCATTATAATGACGTTCTAATAATCTGATTTAAAAATGTTTGGTTTATATTGACACTAACTTCACAATGGGTACAACATTGGCAGATATCATGAATTTTTATTTGTGTGTTATGTAATAGTAGTAGGATTTGTTTTTGAATTTGTAGGGATAAAAAATAAATATTTGTTTTGTTTACTGATCATGGATGAAGAGAAAATTGGTATTATAGTTACTTTGGCCTCTGAAATTTTATCAAAACTTTAACCATGTTCATTAATAAATCCTTCCTTGAAAATAAATTGGCTTTTCATTTGCAGAAACCTTAAATGCGTCCATATCTAGGTACTCAGCCAGGGTTGCCAGACGTCGCGCTTTAGGCGTAATTGTCCCGCTTTTTAACTTGCTGGCACGCGTTACGCCAAAGTACAAAAATGCTCCACATTTCACCTTATTGCTACGTTTTTTAAATTTAAAGTTATATACAATGATATTTTTGACAATGTTTGACCTGTTTTTGAGAAGCTCAGAAAAAGGAATCTGATGGTTTAAATAAATATAAGCGGAGGACCTTTTTTTGGATCTCTACAAAAAAAGGAGCTTATTTTATAAAAATACCTGTTTTTTTAACCTGATACCCTATCGTCACCATTGTCCCACTTTTCCCTTTCGTAAATCTTTCTTTCTATTTTACAAATAACACAACCAAACAATGATTTAATAATTAAAAAGTAAAAGTTTTACATTTGTCATTTCATTTGATATTTCATACCTATGATGACCACGTTTTTACTGTAGTCATGTCAAACTTGACTATTTCAAGACAATATTCAATATGACATCATTGTTTTTGATTTATATCAGTGTAGTCAATCATATTCAAGACATAGTATCTGATTTAAAATCGCCTTAAGACATCCGTTTAAATAATGACAGAAGTGAATTAGGACCGATTCCACCGTTGTGTTAAACGAAGTTTAAAATGACATTTTTACGTTAACAATGTCATTTTAATCTCTGTTTAACACAACGGTGGAATCGGCCCTAATAAAACTACATTTCACAGCGATATGCATACTAGATTTAGGGGACATGAATATCTCATCTTCTCACCATCGCACCTCTAAGCTTCAGGCATCGTTTTCTTATATGGTCTTTAAACTTTACAACCAGGTTCCCTAAAGCATCTCACACTAGGTATATTTAGGGAAAAATATACAAAATTACTTAGGACCGATTCCACCGTTGTATTAAACGAAGTTTAAAATGACATTTTTACATTAACAATAGGTCTTTTCCTTTGCATCGAAAGTGTAGCATTGAGCTACACCACTTCTGAAAATATCGTTCCATTTATACAAATTGTATGGATAGAACAATATTTTCAGAAGTGACGTAGCTCAGTGCTACACTGTCGATGCAAAGGAAAAAACCTAATGTCATTTTATATCTCCGTTTAACACAACGGTGGAATCGGCCCTTAAGGCTGTATGTCACGATACTAAATTAAGTACTAAATTTAGCACTAAATTAAGTCATTAATTTAGTACTAAATTTAGAACTAAAAATATTTTTTTTCCGTTTGCAACGATACCAATTTTTAGTACTAAATTTACTATGGGCGCACGCGCATTGACGTATTAATACGTGAAATTAGTAGAGAAATGAAATATTCTGTGTAAAACAGACAAGTGAAGTAAATGGTGTTTTTATTATCAATTTGATACTAGTTGACTTGACAACCAAATACAGCATAAAAACCACGGAAAAACACAATAAAACCTACAAAATCAAACAGGCGAACTTTATTCAAGGCGATAATGTGAAATTGTCGCTAATTAAAAATAAAAGGGTACAGAAAATACCGTCGTGTCAACTTTTTCTATGAAAAACTTCTGCGCAACATTTCGGCGCACTTTTAGTACTAAATTTAGTAGAAAATAGAACAAGATCTAATTAATTAATGACTTTTTTTAGTACTAAATTTAGTACTAAATTTGCTGTTTGCAACGTGAATTTTTTTAGTACTTAAAAAATGCATTAATTTAGTTCTAAATTTAGTACTTAATTCAGTATCGTGACATACAGCCTTTAGGTACGGGTATTTGACAATATTTAATTATGTTTAGTTATGTATAATTGTGTTTAATTAAAGTTAATTATATTTAATTAAATGTAGTATACAATGCGATACCTATTAATTAATAAAAATAATTTAAGGGATAGCACTTTGTATCCGCTATGCTGTCTCTTTTTTGTAGCATAACTGTATTTTAATGTATAATATGTATTTTTTTTTTATTTATCAATATCATTCTGCAAATAAACATTATTAATATTTGCACACACACGTCGACGATTGCACTTTCTGCGATCATTTTCCCTAGATGGTTCCTTTTCATGATGGTGTGTCGGATGTTCATTTATTGCTTATATTTGTCTCGCTTTTCGAAACATAATGTCTTTATGTTTAAATTTCAAATAACTACATAAAACAATTTATAAAATATTTCATTGATTATGAACAATGAACGATCTACGGCGATGCTAAAAGCTCACTTGGCAACACCGCTCGTGAAATTACTGAATTTAATTTAGACAAACGTCAAGTCAAACAAAACAAAAACAAGAAGTTGTGGTCAGTGTTTTTGTAATTATATATTTTCACAAACAAATTTCGGAATTGAAATGAATTTGTTTCTAGTAACGTGTAGTTTTATTAAAAAATAAAGTATATGAAAAAATACTCTACCTATTCTAATATAATTGAACAGAAAACATGAATACATCTGTAGTAGTAACTGGCGAGGCACCCGAGACTGATAGTGAGGAAGAAGGGGGCAACAATTTGGTAAATAACCGACCTAGAATTACGGGTTGTTTTACAAATTGGGTGATGTAAATAAGCATCAAGTAATTGACTTCTACTGGAAGTTAATTTTAGTTTTTAATAAGTTACTGCTACCACTATCTACAAAGCATTTTAGGTACTGGTTTCATCTTTCATTATGGATACAGCTCAATCCATTGCATACCTTGTCTAGATACATTTCAGTGGGATAGCTAATCCATTCATATAATCTTTTTTTTTTTTCACAAAATGAAGTAATGACAATGTAGAAGCAAAACGTCGCTAAACACATAGTTCGAATGAGTTTTTATCTAATTTGGAACAGCCTGGTAGGTATTTTTATAATTATTTTTTTTAGGTAAATGCTATGACAAAATCTGTCCAAGGAGCTGTAATTACTGGTGAAGATTCCGAATCAGACACTGGTAGGAATATTCAATGATTCCGTTTTGTTTAAAGCATTTTTAACAAAATAAAAAATTAATTTAGTCATTATGCTTTAAAATGTAAATTAATGTTTTTTTAGAGATTGAAGTTAGTGTCGCTAGTGCCACATCTGCATTGAACCATGAAGAATTATTGGATAGCAATAATATTAAGTATAACTCTTTATTTCATCAGAAACTAAGTAAGTTATTTAAGGGGGCGTCCATTAATTACGTGAGGTATTTTTGAGGATTTTTTGACTCCCCCTCCCCCCCCTGGCGAGATTTGGTAAGATTTTCCTTAACTACCTCCCCCCCTTCCCTAATCTCGCGTGAGATTTTTCAAAATTCGTGTTTTGGGTGTAAATATGTTGGATTATTAAAAAAAAACAAAATATGTTCCATTACTTTTATTTAAGACTAGCAAAGACTAGTGTTTGAGAGTGTTGCAATTATTTAAAATCACATTAATAAAATTAAATGATAAATACTTAAATGGAAATTAATAAAAAATAAATAAACAAATATAAATATAAGATTTTTCCATATTTTATTCTAGAAATACTTTTACTATAATTTAACTTTACTTTCACGCAATTTTACACCGTTTTCTACTAGAAAAAAAAATTACGTGAGATTTACGAAAACCCCCCCTCCCCCCCAAGTGAGATTTAGAAAGATTTAGTTTTATCCCCTCCCCCCCTTGAACACCTCACGTAATTAATGGGCTATTGCTCTAAACAATAAAGTTTCTAATTATTCATATTTATTCACTACAACATTCTGTTAGATTATGAAGACTAGAGATAAGGAGGCGAATTGGCATACTCAAAATACGAACCCAAAAACGCATGCTAATTGAGCTTTTATAATTAACTGCATGGGCGCTAGTACTGCATACAGTGTTCAAAATACATGGCTTATTATGGGAATTTTGTCAAAATAATAAAAATAAACTTGTTTGTAGCTAAATAAAGCACAGAACATACTGTTGTATTTATTTCTAAATAAGTCTTGCATGTTTTAATTGGTAAATTATTTAATTTTATCTTTATAAAATACAAATTTAGGTATGACCAAAGGCTTGTTAAATGCTGAAATTTGATAAGTACAATTCTGTGCAAAATTTTGTTGAATTGAATCTTTATATACAGGGTGTACCAATAAAAACTCACGGGCTAGATATTTTGTTAAGTAATCGAGATATTTTTATTCTGTAAAAGCCAGTTTACAGAGCACTAAGAGAGCTTTAGTTTTAGATATAAATTGATTTTAAATAGGTCAATATGTAGATGGCGCTGTGCTCAATAATTTTTTTTTTCGATGGATCTTTCTTGTGTTGCGCATCTTGTACAAAATGCATTTTTAAGCAGATTTTGTTTTATGAACTAAATTGATAGATTTAGCCATATTTGATATACAGAGTGGGTCACTCAAAACAGTTTCATCCTGTTTTTCAGCATTAATCGTTGAATTTTAAGAAAATGCTAAGAGGTCGATTTTTATTCCAAATTGAAAACATTTTTACAATACAGACATCTGTCATGTGTCAACTCCTTCCCTTAATTTTAAATAGGTAATGTACCATCACTGAAAAGGTAATTTAATGAGGATTCAGAAATATTTCTGTACATTGCGTTACTTAAATTTTATCGCCCTCTAGCAGGATAAAAAATTACTACGTATTATAGAGTGTGATACTACAATGTGTAGTATATTATTAAAAAGGTGGGGAATTTAAAAATATGAATGTTCATTGCGATACTTTTAATTGTACCGCCCTCTATCGGGACAAAAAAACTGTACGTATTATAAAGTGTGATACATTATTTGAAAGCAAATTTATTTACTAATTTAATGCACCACATAACATTAATATAAATATCCTCCATATTGCACTTGTAATAGTTTGAAAATTAGTGATGCATTATTTTAAACAATATTGCTAACTTTATTTTGTTGCAAGTGCAATATGGAAATAATTAATGTTATTGAATTGGTAATTAAATTAGTTTTCAAATGAAGTGTCACACTTTATAATACGTTACAGGTTTTTTTATCCCGATAGATGGCGCTAAAACTAAAAGTATCGCAATAAACAGTCATATTTCTGACTTCCCCATAAAATTACCTTTACAATGATGTGCTATATATGGTACATTCCTTATTTACAATTAAGGGGTTGGAGAAGTGGAGGGGAGGGGGCTGACACATGACAGATGTCTGTATTGTATAAATGTGTTCAATTTGGAATAAATATCGACCTGTTTTAGCATTTTCTAAAAATCTAATGTTTATTGCCAAAAAACAAGATGAAACGGTTTTGAGTGACCTACTCTGTATATCAAAACTGCTTAAAAATGCATTTTTACAAGATGTGCTATATAAGAAAGATCATCTCATCGAAAAAACAATATTGAGCGCAGTGCCATTTACATATTGACTTATTTAAAATTAATTTATATCTAAAACTGAAGCTCTCTTAGCGCTCTATGAACTGCCTTTTACCGAATTAAAATATCTCTATTACTTATCAAAATATCCGGTCTGTAAGTTTTTATTGGTACACCCTGTATAGTTATAAGCGCAAAATAAAACACAATTAACAGATTTTTTATTGTTGTAATACAAGTATAAAGTGAAATTTGAGAATGTACAATGGTATTACCTCGTCTTTTAATTTCAGCTTTAACCTTTTTATTTTGCTAACAGTACCATCAGTAAAAATAGTCTCATAATATTTGATAATATCTTCTAAAAGTATAGAACAGCATCATCTCTAGAAAGTGCTTTATCGACAGTAGGAAAGATATATGCTGCCACTGTAAAAAACATTTACAATTGGGGTTCAACAAAATAAATAACAGTAGCAACTCTTTATCTAACATTAAAACTCTATAAAAATAAATTTTCTTTTCTAGTAAGTTAAATTTAATGTATAATTATTGTTGTTTGTAAGTCAGGATCTATGACTAAAATTTTATATTATAGAAACTTGTAATAAAATAAACTACATTCCGTAAGAGACATATTATGACTAGTTTACAATAAATATTATATTTAGACGTAAATACATTATTTTACTTGCATTAGAAGCTTTAAAAAGATATTGAATTGATTTCTCCTTGTGTTTTTTTAGTTTTACGTTTGATTTGTATCCTGTTTTACAATGTGGAACGACGTATATCTTGCTTTAATGTTTTTTGTCACTCATGTTACTTGTGCTCAGGTACTTTTTTTCACATTATTTTGATTCCTTTCACCAATTTTTTAAAAATCACTCCATTTTACATTTATTTACATAGAAAATTGACACCGCTATTATTTGACATGCCAACTACAGTCAATTTCGCGAACTTTATAAAAAGAAGGACGGAAATTTGACCATTGCCGATTCGCCTCCTTCTCTCTAGTATTCATATGTTAGACTATTCAAACTACCTCTAACAATCTTGAATTTTAATTTTTTTTTAGGAGAGCACAATGAACAGCTAAATAATAGTGTAGACAACATTTGCCAGTCTACTGTAAATGAAGCCAATAAACATTTAAACGTGATTGAACAACAATTGCTGCGCTCTCAAATGACAATGCAAAATGCAGTTGCTTCACTTAAAACCTTAAGTATCAATTCATTATCAATTAAGAGTAAATTACATTCCTTATTATCTTCAAATTTCCTTGCAAACGTCGTTGTTCAAAAAGAATAAATAAACTATAATAGAAAAAAAAATTTTTTATTTGTAATGCGATAAGAACAAGTTAACCCTTTGAGTACTGCTAAGAGCGAGAATATAATTGTTATACAGACATTGTATTATAACAACACATGGTTTCCATTTGGAGATGTGCTGTGTTCCAGTCTCCAGTGGGACGCTTCAGCTAAATATTTTCACACATAAATAAATTGATGTAGCCATAATTTCATCTAGTAATCTCAAAACAATGCCACTGATTTATTCAACAGGTTGTCATAAAATTTGTTTTGCTAGATCATGTGGGATGTTGGGATTTGTTAAAGACCCTACCCAGACAACACACCAAATCCCAAAGATATCCAATATATCCACAGGATATCAGAAATATTCCGTGGATCTAATATGGATATCCAAATGTCCGTCTATATCCAGAATATAGAAGATATCCTATGGATATTAAGCAAAATATCTAATTAGTACCTTCCAAACAATACAAGAAATCCCAGAGATATCCACAGAATATATTTTGTGGATATCCAAATATGGATATCCAACCAAATGTCCGTCTATATCCCAGGATATAGAATTCAGATATTCAGCAAAATATTTTATAGGTATCTTTAGTACACATTCATAAGTAACCAAATGATTATTGAATAACGTCGAAAGAAAATAGAGATAAAAAATATTTCCAACAATCTGCCTTTGAGTTTGCCCACTAAGAAAAAAGTAATCCTTATTAGGACTCTTCAGCAATAAATGGAAATTCTCAACTCTAGTCTCTAATAGAGTCTTAATGCGAAATTTTTTTCGATCAACTCAATTATGGCGGGTTGAGCATGAGTAGATACGAAAGTGGTATCGCCATCTATACTTAGGAAGCAAAATCAAAAATTACATCTAGTAGATATCCACGTTGTATGAAGATAATTATATATATATATATATATATATATATATATATATATATATATATATATATTTCTTCATACAACGATATCCACGATGGTTTGCGTCCGCGCTAAGACTTTGATATATGTGGATGTCCATGGGATATTGAATACACCTTAAAATAGTATATTATGCAACGATCATGTAATGATGGTTATTAATACACGAGCATTAACCGGGATACGAAACGAGCCAAAGGCGAGTTTCGTATGGTTTATGCGAGTGTTTTAATAACCATTACATGAGAGTTGCATACGCTATTTTTTCTACACCCGATAAATAATCAAGACCTATAAATATTCTATTTATATTGGTATTGAACACAATAACAGTAATTACTCGTATTTCTATAAAAAATTCTACAAAATTGTAATTAATGGTATTACCTTGGGTACTGGTATTACCACAGATTTTTGGGGCAAAATATTTTGTACTGCATTTTCTCCTATATGTGTGGAGGAGTGTTCTATATCGCTGATATCAGACATTTTAATATTATAATTATCGAAGTTTAGCTATCTACGAAAATTTAATACGTTTTGACAACTAAAACAATTACATAGGAATTTAGGACAAACGTCAAACATCATGCTTGATTGAAAAATTGTAGGTTTCTATTGATTAAAAATCTGTATCATAATGAAAAATCTGTATCATAATGGGTATCATTATGAAACGGATTATGGGCATATAAGTGCATTATTATAATACGGGTGTAGAAAAAAATTAATTTTAAATATCTGAACGGTACTATTAGCCACAATGGCGAGCACGATGGCGTAATTTTTTAATAATTAATATAATTACTATTATTTATGGACATTTGCATGTCTATAAATTACATTTTATGGATGTAAAATAGATATCCACCATAGACTGGACATTCAGTGGATATTGGGATGTTCAGTAGATATCCAAAGGATTTGGTGTGCTGTCTGGGTAGATATAGAAAATAAAAAGATATATTAAAAATATATTTACAATATCACCAGAATTTAAATATTACATTCCTTTTTTAAACAGAAATAGTTCTATAGATTTTTTAAAATAAGGTTTACTAATTCAGATGCTCTTTAGTTAATTGCTGGACAATCAGGACCATGTCCGACGATTAGTGATGGATGATATTTTTATACCGGTGACTAGGACGGTCACTGTTACTATCGGCGATCTAATTCTCCGCAAAGCAGCCAATCTGGTCGCTATTAGTCACTTAGTAAGTAATCATAAATCAAAATATTGTAACGTTTGTTTAATTTATTTATAGTTTATTTAAAACACTTTATTTACAATTTATTTATAACGTACTAGTTCATTTATATAATGCTTAGGCACTATTATAACTCATAATTCTAATTTATTTATTACAATTTATCTTTTCTTCCAACACTTAAATTGACTCTTCTTGTCCGTCGACAAACTCGCGCTATTTATATAAAGCCAGCTCTGTACCAGAACACTCTCGGCTTTCCAGAAAGATCAATATAACTGCCTCGTTATGAACGGTTGACATAATGAAACAGCGACCTGAGTCACTGTTAAAAGAAACGGTGGCTAGTAAGTCACCGTCGCCAGTATACCGGTGACCTAAAAATCACTGGTAAGCTCATCACTACCGACGATTGAAGAGGACCAAACCATTTGATTTCGTGTAGTGTGTTGTGTATGTGTGAAAGCCTTAGATATAAGAGACCAGAGATGTAATATACTACGGTGTTTAAGCTGCGCGAATTTTGCTAATTTCCAAAGAAAGGTTAACGGAATGGAGGAACTGGGTGGAGACCTGAATTCTGTGACATGGACGGCTTTTGTTTATTACCATCATAATGAACTATTAAATTTACTAAAAAGGTGTTTAATTAACGTGATTTTCTAATATCAAACAAATGCAATATTTTATGTAAAGAGAATATAATAGTTCTTTTATAGAATATTTCATTAGCTTTTATTTTTTATAGACTACAATAAAATGTTGAAATAAAATATTGTTAATCGAGCAAGGAGTATTATAATAGGCAGCATGTGCGCAGGCGAATACTGCAAATCAAATCTTGTGAGTTGAACATTATATTGTTTTCTACAGCTATTACATAATATTAAAAGTTAGTCAAAATGAGAAAATATGCTGTTTTGATTGTTTTGAATAGTAACCTCAGAAAAAGGTATATTAAAGCTTCTTTCTTTGGGAATATTAATTAATATAGAGGATGTCACATAAATCTCCAGAAATTCATATTTCTGAAACCGGATATTTTAAAATTTAAACCTAATAAAAGTCATTTGGTCGCTAAAGGTGGGCGATTAAATAAATTATCAATCATTGAAAATAATCGATATAAATCAGTGTTTCCAAAAAATAATAAACGAATTATCGAATCTATTTTTTGTTCGTATTTCCTTTAAAATCGATTATTCGATTATCTTTGAAAATCAAAAATAAACGATTAATCAAAAATAATTTATTTAATAAAAATCGATTAAATTTTAAATCGTTTTTTCAAAAAAGAAATAACAGAATTATCGGTTATTTACAATCGCGGAAAAGAGCGTAGACTAGAAATATCGGAACAATTCGGATGGCGTCGTGGAAATAAGGATTTTTAATTGGTGGGTTACTTAAGGAGGGAATAGACAACATGCGCTATGTGCAATGTTACATCTTCGGTCTCTTTCATCTAAGGTGAAAGCAGAGCACAGTGCGCGAATGACTTGTATACTTATAGTAGCCAGAACAATCTAATGAAGATCGATGAATTGACTTTAGTTTAAGATTGTTTCAAAACAAAATTAATGGTTAGTTAGTCCACGTTACTAGTTTTAATGGCAGATACCAAGGTTCCAAATTAAAAAAACATATTTTTAAATATTTCTAGCATCTGGACTAAATAAATAAATTGTTTTTCTTAGGTTTCATTTTTCTGATACAATCTTTAGTTCAAGAGATATAATAGCAATTGCAAGTTTTTAAATTGTCACCCACTATTATATTTTGGTTTGTCAATCGTTAAATGTTACATTTTCGATTAATTTTTTTTTAAACAAATCCCATTTAAATGATTTTTACTCGTATGCTTTTTCGTTACTGTGAATTATTAAATGTTGATTTAACTCATAATTGCGTTTAATTTTTTTTAAACAAATCTCAGACTTTAATGGTTTTTATTATTGTGAATTATTATGTGTTTCTGTAAGTCAGATTTGCGCTTAAATTTTTTTAAACAAGTTTCACACTCAAAATGTTTTTCATTACTGTGAACTAAGAAATGTTTTGTTAAATTAGATTTTCGATTAAATTTTTTTAAACAAATATCACACTCGTATGCTTTTTCGTTACTGTGAATTGTTAAATGTTGATTTAACTCAGAATTACGTTTAAATTTTATTAAACAAATATCGCATTTGAAGGCCTTTCATTAGTGTGACTTATGAAATGTTTTCGTAAATTAGAAGACTGATAAAAACTTTTGGTACAAATATGACACTTGAATGGTTTTTCATTACCGTGAATAATCAAATGTTTCTGTAAATTGTCTTTACCCTTAATTTTTTTTAAACAAATTTCACACTCGAATTTTTTCTCGCTAGTATGGATTATTAAATGTCGCTGAAGGTAAGATTTCTGATTAATTTGTTTGGCACACATACTACACTACACATACTATGCTTTTTTATTACTGTGAATTCTTAAATGTTTACGAAAGTTACGTTCTCTAATTTTTTTACAACATATATCACACCTGATATTATTTTCAATGCTGTGAATTGTTAATAAATGTCGTTGTAAATTAGATTTCCAATTAAATTTTCTGTAACAAATGTGACACTCGTGAGATAAGTTTTTTCTAGTGACCACTCCAGTGTGCTTATTTTTTTTCTTTAACTTTCTATATTTCACTACATGTATAAAACTATGCCGAAAAAAAAACTGTTCATAAATTTTCCACAAAATATACAAACTGCGGAGCGTTTTGTAAAATGTCCTTCGATATGTTTCGATCTTGATTTATAAGTGAAATCTGTAAATGAAAAAAGAAACGTCAATTTAGAAAACGACAACAAATAAAAAGAATCAAATTCAATAAATTATTTTATAAAATAATTTAACTTTATTTCAATATGAATTACACCTTTATTTCGTTAAGGCTCATTTACATTTGGAAAGTTTACTGGTGGAAAGTACTTGCCGCCAGTAAACTTACTATAGTAGACTCTCGATTATCCGACTCTCTATTTTCCGATCGCTGGATTATCCCAGTTGAGTAATACCGCCATTGAAATCCGTATTAATCGAGCAATGCCGTGTTATTCGAGCCTCAGGCCAGACAGATCGGGTAATTACGGGGGATTCCAGAATGGGTACAGGGGAATCCCTCTTTATTATATTTCCATCTGCAGATCAGTGTTTGTAGGTTTTTATAAGTTACATAGGTACATACATATTTAATTACAGTGAATCACAGTCGTAAGATGAAAAAATAAATAAAAGAAAAAGAGTTGTTATAACAATTGAGGAGACGTTAAAAGCCATAAAAAGGTTGGATGCAGATGAGGCCGGGGAGTAATAGCCAGAGAGTATGGACTAGGCAAGGTTACAGTGGTGCAACAAACAAGGGTCTACCCCTTTTAAGAGAAAATCAATGAAGCGAGCAGAATATGAAAAAATAAACAAAGTGTTGTTTACGTGGTTTACGCAGCAAAGAGCAGAAGGTGTTCCGATTTCCGGACCAATTTTAGAACAAAAAGCCCTAATAATAAGCAGAGAATTTCCCGATTTTGACCATTTTACGGCCAGTGAGGTTGGCTTACCTGTTGGAAGAAAAGATACGGTGTCCGCCTTATGCGGAGGAAAACTTTCTGCAGATACAAATTATGCTACACATTTTAAGCATACTTTTAAAGTGCTAATCGAAAGTCAGGGTTACACATTGGATCAAGTTTATAATTGCGACAAAACTGGCCTAAACTACAAATTGCTCCCATCAAAGTCATTGGTATCGAGAGAGGAAAAGGCAGCCCCAGGTTATAAACGCAGTAAAGAGAGGCTTACTGTAATGGAATGTGCAAATGCATCAGGTACACATAAGGTGCCACTTATGGTTATAGAATAGTCGTAGAGCCATAAAAAACATTTCTCCAAATACCCTTCCAGTTTATTACACAAACCAAAAAACTCCCTGGATGGATACAAAGTTATTTAGTGCATGGTTTAAAGAGCAGGTTGTTCCATCAGTGACGAATTTTTGGGACAAAAACAAACTCCCCAGAAAGGCAATTTTACTTATGGATAATGCTCCGTCACATCCTGAAGAAGATCTTCGGGTAGGTAATATTATTGTTAAGTTTTTACCGCCCAACGTTACCAGCATTCTTCAACCCATGGGTCAAGGTGTCCTAAAAATAAAATAAAAAAAGTACAGACGTTTGTTTCTTAAACATGTGTTACAGATAACAGAAAATAATGAACTTACCGCGACTCTGCGGCAGATTACCTTAAAAATCGTCTACTAGGTGAGTCAAGCTTGGAACTCTGTACAAGCATCCATAATACAAAAATCCTGGAACAATGTCTTGATCCAGGATAATGACACAGAAGACGATTTGCCTCTAAATCAGCTAGCTGTAAGATCAAGGGATGCGCAAGATGACAGCGATTGTGAGGATGAGATGTTCTTGTTTGATTTAATGAAACAAATAAAGGGATGTGAAGATGTTACAGAACAAGATGTTGATCAATGGATTTCTTCCGATGACCATGAGCAAGAGCTTTCTATAGAAGAAATAGCTGCATCTGAACAAACTCAAGAAGAAGACCTGCTTGACAACAAAGATGTAGAGCAAGAGTTTTTTGGTGAACGCATTTCTAATCAAGACGGTTTTGCTGCTTTAGAAAGAGCCTTGCAGCATCAGATGTTCTGCTTTCAAAAAGATTGAGAGATATTACAGCAAGAAAGAGAAACTCTCAAAAAAAGAAAACTCTTATTAATAAATATTTTATTGTAGTGGACAAATAATTTTATTATATTAAAGTACACATTATATTTTTATTTTATTACATATCTACATACATTTACATAGGTATGTGAGAATAAGTGATGTGTATTGGCGGTAGCCGCTGGCGGAAAGACAATACCTTACTGGCGGAAAGTTGGAACAAAATTATCAAACTCAGTTACGTCGACACAAACTATAAGTAGGACCCAAGGCTTCATCTTACCAGAGCTGTGTGTTAAATTTAATTCATTCCGGTTTTTTTTTTGTAAACTGAAAACGTTTAACTCTAGCTAGTTTTTTCTGGATAAAAGTTGTTAAATAAAGCTCTTTCATTGTTAACATTTTTGTTATTATCATTTATGGATTATGGTCAAATATCGTCCCTCGGACGTCCGATTTACGTCCCTAGGACGTCCCACAAAGGTCCCCATGATGTCCTTTTAGGATGTCTCAGGGACGTCCCTAAGATGGACGGAAACGGGACATTAGGACGTCCGACTGACGTTCCGGTACCAAAATAGGACGTCTCTCGGACGTCCTTTATGTCCCTGAAGGACGTCCATAAGACGTCCGTGTGCTATGTGGGAATCATCTTCATCAGTCGAATCATCTTCCTCTTCTGGCTCGATTTCATCCTCGGAGTGCATATCTGTAACAAAAAATCATTAAAATATTTAACAATATTTTTTTTATGAATAACGTGTTTTTTTAATTACATATTGGAGAAAAGAAATACCTGATTCTGGAGTATCCTCAAGAATATCAGCTGTTATGACTACATCTTCGTACGCTTTCGGCAATTCATCACCTGCAAACCAGATCATTTTGAATTTTCCGTCGACAACTTTCCATCCATAGTCCGTTGGTAAAAGATTAATAATTTTTTAATTATGGGCATTACTCCACAAGCATGCAATGAATCTTGTGCATAACACTTGCTGGAGTAACTCCGAAGTTGCACGCATTGTAATTCCGGACACTCAAGGAGAAGGGTTGTGATTTGTCTTTTACCTTGTACGTCTTATTGAAGATGACAATCCTGGCTTGATTGACATCGTCTAACTTTTTCAACCCATACAAGTGGCAAGTAAAAGACTGTATGATGTTAAAAGAATCCTGCACATTATGCTCCTTTGATCCCAAATCCAGAAATGCTTCTTGGAAAATTCCTGAATTCATCAGAAATTGCAAAGGTTTCTTTTTCCCTCATCGGTACAATGATGGGTTAAAATCGCAACCAGTGAACGCAAGCAAAGGTGGAAGTGCCTTCGCAATTTTTGGGCCTAATTTTTTGTAGAGAGCGGATACGTCGATGAATCGGTGTGCACTGCCAACTCCAAGATCCATCCAAACTTCTACTCTTGCTTGCAGGTGTTCCATATTCGCTAACGTGATGACCACTATGTCAGTATCAGAAGTAATAGTAGAATCTTCATTTTGTTGGCAAGCAAGAAATGCTATCTTCGTATCCGCTTCTTCGTGATCAAAGCATGATAACTCATTAATGACAGAGTATTCATAACACAAATCATGGAACGTACCAGAGCTGGGTAATTCCTAGTTAAAAAGTAATTAATAATTACAATTACTTTTTTCATGTAATTTGTAATTGTATTTAAGTACCTTTTTTAAAGTAATTTGGAATAATTGTAATTGCAGCAAAATCTATGAAGGAATTGTACTTTGTAATTATATTATATAACTTATATTATTTAAATTGTCTAAATATAATTGCTTTTCCAATTACAATTACATTTATAAATACAATTACATTTTTTAATCACAATTACTTTTAAATGCGTGTTTATGAGATGCACGTGATATAAAAACAAGAAATTTCCTATTCGAACCAGTTACTAGAGCTCGGACTCGCATCCATATCATTTGGGCTAAATACTAAAAACTACTTATTTACGTTGCGTAGGTATTTCTAGTTATTATTCTAGTTTTCTACATTGAAATGAAGGATTAACTATTTTAATAAACGTTACTTAAGCATTACAAGTATTCGATTTTAACATAGAAAATATTTTAATTAAATTAATAGCACTTGTAACGGAATATAAATATATTATAAGAAATTATTTGATGATGTGAATCTATAACCAAATTTGAATAAAATATGTCTCATTTTTGTTTGTACGAACGAGATGCACAACGATACATTTTAGATTATTCAATATAATTTCAATATTATGTACAGGGTGATTCATTAAGAGTGGCGACCGGCCGTATCTCAGAATTTCATAAAGTAGAATTTTTTTAAAAGGAACGCAAAAACAGGTCGATTTTTATTTCAAAGAGACTCCTTTCTATAATATCCTCAACTGTCTTATATCATTCCTCTCCCCTACGTCAATCTAACCAATACCAAGTATGACACATTGTAGGAAAAGTAATTTTATGGGGAATTCAGCAATAAGACTGTTCATTGCGTTCCTTTTAATTTTAGTGCCCTCTAGCGGGATAAAAAATTATTACCTATGGTAAAGTGTGACACTTTATTTGAAAGCTAATTTTATT
Organism: Psylliodes chrysocephalus; assembly: GCA_927349885.1. Lineage (NCBI taxonomy): Eukaryota > Metazoa > Arthropoda > Insecta > Coleoptera > Chrysomelidae > Psylliodes > Psylliodes chrysocephalus. The sequence goes on along the minus strand of OV651824.1, from coordinate 8,087,199 downwards.
AGTACTACAACCAAAGATATTATAAAGACTTTTCAATGAAGGCGGAACACCTCCAGTTGTACAAAAAAATGGGGTACAGTTAGAAGTGTTACAATATCGATGAGAAAAGTTGAGAAGTTATTCTCCTTTGTCACAATTGTCAACGCTCCCAGAAGGCATGCGCTGTCCGACAGAATTTTTGAGAAACTTGATGTTATGAAAGTAACAATGTAAACATTTTATGAATAATTATAACTAGATCTTGCAAATCAGGCGTCATTATTTTTTGTCTGCTTGATGAAAAGTAAAAAATATTAATAATTTTACGCCAAATAGTTTTCTTACAAAAATAAAAAGGTATCACATAATTTTTGACAAGAGTTAATTACCGCACCGAATGTAATTAAAATAGTTAGTGTTAACTGTTTTATCTTTTTGATTAAACGGCCCCTAGTCTAATGATGCCCGATTTGTATGGTATGATTAGGTAAAATATAAAATTACCTATGAGTTGGTACACAAAATTTTGTATTTTTGTTCTAAATCAACAATAAAAGTTCACATTTTATTATTAACTTACCTGTTCCATTTTTATACTACTTATCGATTTTGTCTTTTCCCTTAAGAATACCTTAAATGGTACAAAAAACAATACACTTAGGGTTGGTTGTATAAAGCTCACTTAAAATTAAGCTCAGTTTTAGGTGATACATGTAAATTTCCGATGTTATATGTGCAGTCTAATGTTTGGGGAAACAAGCCCTAAGTGCTAAATGGTGTTTAGACTGTACTTATGCCATACAAAATTTGTCATGTATCACCTCAAACCGAGTTTAACTTTAAGTAAGATTTATACAAACCGCCCTCAAGATATCTTTAACTTTAAGGAATCCTTAAGAAAGTCGTTGCAAACGGCTGTTAGACACTTTGAATTATTTATTTAAAAATTTTATTTGTACCAGTCCGGTTGGTTTGTGGTTCCTCAATTCTAATATAATTTGTTGTTTTATCGGCAAAGTAATTAGAAAAGTAATTGCTAATTCATTTTTTCATGTAATTGTAATTAAATCAATATAATTCCTATTTTTACAACATGTACTTTGTACTTGTAATTAATTCCTTTTTGAAAAAATACTTTGTAATTGTAATTATTTTTAAAGTACATGTAATTACCCAGCTCTGGAACGTACTGTTTAAATTTTTACCTAATTTATATTTTTTAATTGCTATGGGGTCCAGACTCCTCCGGGTCCCTGAGCGCCCGCCCTAAACGCCCAGCGGATAAACCTGGACTGAGTGAGAGAGGAATAGAAACGCGGAGAGGGAAATATAGGCTCACGCAGCTGCACGCATTAAACATTATCGACGAATTTTTGTTATTTCGGCTTGCGGAAATCGTCAATTATATATTTTTCGTTATACTTGAAAAAAAATTAGCTACGCTCGAGAATGTCGAGATGACGTTTTTTTACAATTTTGCTGCCCTCTCCTTTCTTTGCGTCATTCTTAAATTGTCAGATTAGTGGAATATACACTTTTTAGCATGTAATTAACTTACCCTACCTTAATCTGACGCGCTCGAGATAATAATAATAATAATACTCTCCCTAATTCACCCCCTTACGAGTGAATTTCAACCCCCGAAGTCGACTGAACGACTTGTGTAGGGGAAGGGACGGCTATTATTATTATTTCCCGTGGCGCTCCGGGGCGACTTAAGGATGATTGATGGTGCCATTTGACTTACAGGTGAGGAAAACCCGGAATACCTCACCCACCATCATCGAGACGATAATGTATGGCGATTTTATAATCTGCATGTCATATCAATAGAAATTGAATTTTCTATTAATACGGCACACATCAAATCCTAAACCGGACCATGCAATTTAATTAAAAATCCACATGGTCTGGTCTGGGATTCGAAGCCCAGCAGTCTCGGACTCATAAACTTGCCTATAAATGAATATAAGCGCGTTAGACCGCTACACCATCGACCCGATTTTCTGAAGATCAATTTTTTTTACTAATCTGTTCCTTTATTCTTCGAGGGCGGCCTTAATATATGGGTCTCATATTTGGTGGAGGTACCTACTTAACCGGGTACAAGGTATTCCCCTGTATATTAATCTGCCGCGCTTTAGTAAATCCCGAAATCCCCGCTTGGGCTCCCCTTTTATTAGAGACACGCAAACAAGTTTCAAATAAGTTACATGGATATGAGACATATTTTAAAAATATATCTAAATAAACAGGGTGTTACGTTTTGCCTGGCAAATAAAAATGTATATTTTTTTAAATAGAACACCCTGTACTTTATTTCAATTTTAAAATGGTCTGGTAATAATCTATTTAACCCTAGAATGTTTTAAAAAAATATTAAAGGGTTGCCAAGCAATTAATTTTTTTGTGAAATTAGAAAATGATGAAGACTCCAAATTAAGTTATCATAATTTAGGTAGGTATGATTTTAAAATTGTTTAAAGTATATATAAGGTACACTAAAAAATAGTGGTGATAAAACTGGTTTATTTTATTCAGAGTATCTTCAAACATGTTTTAAATATGGCTAATTTTAAGTTCAATTTACTCAATTTTTTCAAATACAACACTACGTATATTATTTTAGCATTAAATTCCTTATAAATTTACCTATCCAACAGGTTAGCCAATTATACATATTGTAAAAGGTTCAATAAATCACAAGAAAGATTAAATAAAACTTCCTTTATTGAACATAATAAAATTGTAAATAGGGAAGGTATAAAAATCTAATAATAATAACAATAATAATATAATTTATTCTCAAAAATATAAATCTATGTTAATAATAATAATAATACAATAAAATAGAATAAATTATTATGCTCGATAAGTAATTTAACACTTGTTTAGAGAATAATTTAGAAAAAATATAATAAATGTAAATGAACAAATACCTACATACCTACTATATAATAATTAAAATTAAATTTCTTGATATATTTTTTCACATGATATGAATTAAAATACATTGCAATTACCATTTTCATATATGTAATTTTTGTTTATTTTTTAAATATAATAATAACAATATACAACTGGCATCACTAACATTCAAATTTAAAAATAAGTAAATATGTTTTTATGTCAGCCTAATTACAGGATCTCGATTACATGATGGATTAAGTCACGGTGTTGTTGAACATAAAAAGTTAAAGTATTTTGAACTGTTTTAGGTAGAGAATTGATTTTAAATCGGGTGGTAGTGAATTGTAAATTTTTGGTCCCATATATGAGTAGGCTTGTTGTCCAACTGACTTATGCATTAGGGAATTAACTCGAAATTTTTACTTCGGGTATTGTAGGAGTGGATCAGCTGCATACATTTTTTGTTAGAATGATAATATATGTTTATCTTTAAGTAAAAAAGTTGTCGGTTATCTAGAATTTTCGATTCGGCATACAGCAGAATTGTAGGATATGTGAAATCTTTACTGAATATCAGTTTTAAGAACTTTCCGTTGGATGATTTCCAATGTATGCATATGAGTTTTTAAAGCATTACCCCATACTAAAGGGCCATAACTCAAGTGACTCTCCACCAAAGCAGAGTAAAGCAATTTAAGTTGATTAATATTAAGTATTGATTTTAAATATTTAAATTTGTATAGAATAAATGTTAGTTTTTTTTACAAATGAACGTAATATGTTCATCCCATTTAAGATGGCAATCTCGAACGATTCCTAAACTTTTTATGTTTTTTATTTGATTAACTCTAAAGTGAGAGTTATTATTAATAAAATTTAAACTATTAAAAAATGGTGCTGATGGTTTATTACAAAAGAATGGTAAGTAAAACGTTTTATCTACATTGATGGTCAGTAATTTTGAGTTAAGCCAATTTTGGATTTCAAGAAAATCACTCTCCACCATGTCTTTAATATTTTGCCATGTATCACTGCTATAGAAAATCAAAGTCCAAAATCTCACCTTTAGATTTAATTGAAAATAGATCATTAATGTATAAATTAAAAAGGAATGGGCCTAGAATAGTACCTTGGGGAACTCCATATCTTACCGGTAAGAAATTAATATATGTATTATTCACTCTAACCATTTGTGTTCTTCCATTTAAGTAGGTTTTTAATAGGTTTAGAGGAATGTTTCTTACACCATAGTTCTCTAGAGCATCAACAAGCAAAGGATGACTGACGGTGTCAAAGGCATTTGAGAGGTCCAGAAACACGCAAAGACAAAGTTTGCTACTGTCAAGAGCATTGTTAATTTTTTCTGTCAGCCAATGAAGCATCCTCAGTAATGTTTTTCTCTAAATCCAGACTGATTGTTAGATAATCACTTGTATTTATTTAAATATGAAGTTAAGCGAGTCTCTAGAACCTTCTCAAATACCAGATCGACAGACTGGAAATAGGGGAAATGGGCAGATAGTTTATAGTAATATTTTCATCATCTTTTTTGACGACGGGAACAATAGTTTCTTTTAGGGATGATGGCCAATTTCATAGATTTATTAATTACTTAAGCAAAAGGTTCTTCAATAAAAGGAGAAATAATTTGTAACATTTCAGATGTAATTTGATCAATTCCCGGTGATTTTTTAGTTTGTAGATTATTAATTATATTTTTTATTTCATTTTTATTAGTTGGATATAATACAAAACTATTTGGAACAGAAATTCTTGGGGGCAGGTAATTGGGAGGTTGTATAATTTTATTAGCTAATTTTTCTCCAGTTTCTGAAAAGATTTTGTTACAACTGATTAGCAATAAGTTTAGGATCCGATACTAAGAGTCCTTGGTCATTGTCACTATATATGGATTTTATTTCGCTATTTGTCTTATTAACATCATTAGAAAGATTGTTAATTAGTTTCCAGAGTTGTTGTGAATTACTTTTATTATTGTTAATCAAATTTTGATAATAATTAAATTTAGATTTTTTAACTGAGTTTGTTACTATGTTTCTGTAATATTTTAAATTTTCGTTGTGAGGATATTTTTTAATTTGCTTGTGTAAATTATTTTTTGTATTTATTGTTTTAACTAACTCGTTAGTCATCCAAGGTGTCAGTTAATAAAACTAGTGTTCGCCCAGTGGTCGAAATTCGATCATACACATTATTGAAAATTTGAAGAAATGCATATGCATTTGTATGTTTCTAACATATTTTTTTTATTCATATACATTCGCTCATTGTATATCTGAGACCATAAACTTTTATAAGTAGGGGAAGGTTGCCTAAAATGGGATACCTAAGGTTTCAAAAATATAAAAGCAAAAGTTTTCATATTTAGTGGTTCATATTTTGACATAATTAAAAACGACGTGTTTGGAATGTTAGAATTTAAGCTGATAATTGAAAATTTAAAAATAATGGTATTATTTTTTACACAAAAAAATAGTGTTAATTTCCCATTTTACCCGCATAGTGCGGGTAAAATGGGAACTATGGTTGAGGTAAAATGGGATAAAAAAATGAATGTTAAAAATGGTGAAAAATGCTTTAATACAAAGGTAAATCAAAAGTAATTTGTGTAATGTAATAAGAACAAATTTTGAAATGGCAGTTGCGACATAAATCGCAAACAAAGAAATATTCATTATCTTCGACTCTTGCACAGGTATCATGTGCCCAATTTTTACAACTAACACATTGTATCCATTCTTCGCCACGTCCATCTTTTGAATACCTGTTGTTGCAGTTAAAGCATTCCGCATCATCATCGCTTTCTGATGATTCAATGTTCTTTTTTTGTATTTTTTTTTGTTTTGATTAAAGGCTTTTTAGATTTTTCTTCATTCAGTAAGTTGATGTTTGTTTTTAAAGCTATCTTCTTAACAATAACTTTTTTCTTTCCTTGAAAGAGTTTTCTAATTCTTCCTTATAAGGGGTGCTCGTAAGAATGGCAGCTTTTCCTTTTTTTTTCTATTTGTAGTTTTTCGAATATCAAGCTTACGAACTTTGGGATAAGGAGCAATTTGTTCAGGACTTATCAAAGTTATACCTTTGCTCGTGGATGACATATCATGTAAAGCACTTCTTTTGGCAACCTCGGAACATTTCTTTGGAAGAGCCATTATTTGTTTAGGTAGAGATTCCATATTAGGGTCATTTTCGGGTGTAGCGTCTCTATTAGTTTCAATTTCGCGTGTACCTTCCAAATTAACGGTATGTTCGGGTGGATCATCTTCGGAATCAGAAGATGTTCTTGTGGTTTGTCTGTTGGAAGTGTTGCAATAAACATATCCTCGGTAAATACAGTGCGGTTTACTGGGTACAGTCCAGGTTTTTCAAATCCATTAATAGCATTTATCTGAGTAGAAGCACGAAGGTATGCTCTGCCAAATAAAGAAGGAACTTCGCTTACAGTGATGCATCGCCCTGAGTGATTTCTAAGCCAAATCTCCATTTCTGGTTAATAAAAGGTGCTTAGAGGGGCCATAAATGACACGTCCAAAGGCTGGAGTCGATGGCTACAGTGTGGTGGGAGACATAAAATTGTGACACCATTTCCTCTTGCTTTATCTATGAGTATGTTTTATGACCATCGAGAATAAATAATGCTGGATTACTTCTTGATGCTTGTATGTGAGAGAGAAAATGATTAAACCATTTACCAAATAGATCCAATTGCATTCTACCAGATTTATGAGCAACTGTTAATGTTCCTGGAGGAACACCCTCAAGAAACTGTGGCTTCATACGAACTCTAGGAATGATTAACATAGGCGGGACAAATATTCCACTTGCACTCATGCAAATTACGGCTGTAGACAGCTCCCCACGTTCGGCAGACGTCAGGGCACCCACTTGTTTCTGACCTCGAAGTGCAATAACTTGAAGGACGACCCTGTTTCATCCACATTGAAGACCCTGGCCGAAGGAAAGTTATTTTTTTCTTGAAGAGGCTCAAGAATATTGAAAAATGATAACACTGCTTCTTTGTTAAAACCCCTAGCTCGTGCAGCAGAGGTAGCTTCAGGTAATCGAATTGACAGATTGTGTCGTTTTAAAAAAGAACGAAGCCAATGCCATCCAGCCATTTGTTTTGTGTTATTAAAGTAGTGAACAATATAATTTTTTATAGCAAGCTGATAAGCAAGGCTTCTTAGACCTCTTGTTGTTAATCCAAACAGCATACCTTCCATGTTCTTAACATACTCGACTAACTGTTGTTCCAATTCAATTGGAAATGTAACCTTTCTACTCCCAAGCGATTTAGAAGAACCAGTGGCATGTTTGCTCTTCTCCTTAAATCTCCTCTCTAAAGTAGATTTTGGCACTCCATACTTTTTTGCAGCTTTTAAATACCCACAAGTGCCGTTTCCTAAGGCATCTAAAGCTTTAGCCATTGACTCCTCGGACCACGATTGCCAATCAGTTTTTCTTAAGATATAACATTAAAAACAATTCCGGCATAAAAAAATGAAAACCATTCACTACATTAGCCGATGTTGTTCTAATGAATTTACCTCATTGTCGTTAGCCTTTACCCTAGCGACGCGCACAATTCTGACGTCATGGCACGATGTTGCCATATTTAGTTAATTTGTGAGTGGCACTATCCCATTTTACCCACGTATCCCATTTTAGGCAACCTTCCCCTACCTTCAAAACAATATAATTTAGTACCCTTATTATTAAAAAAGGAAAATAAATTTAATAAAAGCTGATTTACTGATATGAAACACATTTTTGTCAAAGATTTTTGCTAAACCGATTCTGATTAATGAGCACTTTCTTCTTCTTCTTCTTATTTTATCCGTTTACTTTATATTTACTACACTTAGTCCAATCTATTGAACTCGAAGTTCATTTTCCTAAGTCTAGGTTCTATATATGGACCTCTCCTGTGGTGGGGGGATAAGTAGGGGAGAGAGAAGTTAGCGGTATAAAATCATTTCATCATATGGCTCCGCTATCAGTTATTTTACCATTTAGGCATTGCAGAGGAAGAGGAGAGAAGTTGGATGAGTGGGGGGAGAAGTAAGTATGTTTTTTTAGTTTTTTACGATCCTCTATCCGTCCATGTAATATTGTTCACGTTGGTTCAAAATTAAAGGGTATGGTTCAATGGATTTCTTATATCGAAGGTTGGAAAAAAACTAAATATGAGACAGTTTTTAGTTCACGAAATATCTCCGATGATCAAATCAAACGCACCATGAATGGTTACATTCAGAAACATAAGTAACGTACATCAGATATGGAATGGGGGAGATAGGAAAATAGCGAGATAGGAAAATAGCTACCCGGGTGGCAAGCCAAAACGTTTACGATAGCGTAAAAGTAAAGGTGGATCTGCGCATTAGTTAGAATATTGTGACATTTAACTGTCTTGTGCTTGTCGTTATATTTTAGCAATTTTTGGAAAGTTATTTTGATTCCTAAAGACTTATATAAACAATGGTTAAAAGATGTTTAGTTTTATTGTGTCCAAACCGATGAAATAATTCCAGAGAACTTGTCATAAGTAAGTCAGGTGACACACTAGAGAAATTGACTGCGTGAAACTTGTTCGTGAAACATGTTTACATGAAACTAGTTTATCGTTTAGTGCACACTGTAGAAACCATTTTCAAATTTAATATTAATAAAATATTAAAAATAACTAGTTGCAAATATGCCTTTGGATGAAGCAGATGTAGTTTTATTATGGTGGGCGAACCGCAGACGCCGAAATAGAGTAATTAAGAAAAAAAAATACGCGTGGCACTCGGGGACTGCCGCGGTAAAGCTATTGCACAGCATTTTTTATCAACTTATGCAATTATAATTATTTATTTTATTTATGCAGTATTTTTTTTCTTTGATATTAATTTAAGTTTTTTCTCTGATATTAGTTCAAGTTACACTTCTTGAGCGTGGTGACCGATAAGAAAACAAATTTTTTTCTTTTATTGAATAAATGAGAAGTTAATATTGTTTAAAATATTTTTATTATCTTATAATACATGTAGGTTATTCAGGAATTTTTATCATTGAAACTATAGGTTTATGGTAACTGAAATAAGAAACATAAGTTTGAGACTTGATATCCTCTAAATATCTGGAAAATACCGCGTCAATGGTGGTCCCATATTTTGATGTGGATTCTTGTGGATCATTATTCATTTTCAAATTCAATTATTCCGAAATTGTGTCTAAAAGAAATAGAATCAGTTATGAGCAGTTAGCAGCTAGTTCACACGCATAGTCTAGTCGCACGCACACAAACACCGTGCCGAAGTCTGCCGAACTGAAACGACGTTAGATAATGCAGACAATGGTTCATTCATTTCCTGAGCCACTTTTTCCCATGCCGTAGCCACAGAGTCCCTTTTGCTATATTCCGGTAACTGATAATTATATAAACAAGGGTGTTGTTCGACAATTTTAACAAGCTTAATATCAAAATCGGTTTTTTCTTTTGGCATTTTGATTAGCTACTAGTAATAAAATCCGAAAAAAAATAATAAATTTTATCACTATACCGTCCTCATCGCACGGTAAATACTACGCAAATAAAAGAATTTTAAGAAACAAGTTACAACAAACATAGCACGTTGCATTTCGCGAAACTTGTTGACGAAACAATTTCTGGTCTCCTGTTTCCGAAACGTCAGTGTGCATCGTTTCATATAAGTACATGGGTTATTCGATATTGAAACTAGTTGCACGTTTCTTGAAACGAGTTTCACGAAATTCGTTTCTCCAGTGTGTCATCCGCCTAAGTTTATAACCAATGCAGTTAAATAACAGACCCGTTTTTAACAATAATTTTTTTATGAATCAATTGTTTATTTATTGTTATAACCCAGTATCTATACTGTGGTTCTAATGAAAACTTTTTATGTAGTTATATATAATTATTCGTATTTATTTGATTTTTAGGTTAGATAAAAAGCTTAAGAGTAATGGAAGATCCTATAAAGAAAATATATGTCAAGGAGGCGTCCATTAATTACGAGAGGCATTTTTGAGGATTTTTTGGTCCTTCCTCGATTATAATCGAACTACAAATAAGTGAACCTGCTAATAGACAGTTGTAGAGATGATCAGTTCGTGAAATAAAACTCATACCTAATTTTAATTGAATTTAATAGAAAAATAAATGTGAAGGTGATATATCAATGTTTTCTCAATTTATTTGATGAGCATTAGAAATAATACAATCGTTTTTTGCTCAAAAGAAAAATAGTGTGATATATTAACCATTTTCCCCAATTCATTTGATAAACCGATGAACATTAAAAGTAATACATTAAAATTGAGAATATTCTCTCAATCCATTTATCAATATTTCAATTTATAAACGGTAGAAACAATATAATTAAGAATAATCCTCAATTCACTTTTTTAACAGTTAAATTTATAAGCGATAGAAACAGAGTAATTGAAAATATTCGCTCAATTTATTTACCAACAGCTGAAGAAATATATATGCAATAAAATAAGGAGGTTTATCTGAACGTATATGTAGACCATCGTCTCATTAAATAGTGAATCTTAAAAGTATAATGTTTTGAGTACTAAACAGATTGTAAATAAAAGAGACAAAATGTATTCCTACATCTAAAATATACCGAATTAATGAAACACCTGTTTCAAAATACTCAAGAAACTTTTATTTCGACTGGTCACTACACATTTAGGTAGTAAACAACTTTGGCTCGGTATAACACTTGATTACCTTTCAAATTAGAGTGTAGTTTGGAAGGTTTTGTGCAGCTTCAGCTTGGTCTTCCGCACAATTTCTCGAAAGCATCTTCTTTTTTGTTGTGCATTCATTATATAAGAAGTGTGCATTTACTAAACTTGTCCGCAAAATAACTTTAACTGAAAGTTTACGGTGCTATTTTGTACAGGGTGTCTGATTAAGGACTAGCTTTAGTGATTAACACAAAAGAATATTAAAATCTGATTTTAATTAGGTACCACTTTAGTTTAAGTTTACTGGTTTAATGAAACTAATTGCGAAATAAAAATTGAGAATATATATTAATGCAACAAAAGAACTAAAAACAGAACAAAATAGAAAAGAAAATAGTAATAAAGTAGAGAAGATCTAATTAAATGCAATACAAGAATTAGAGGAAGTGCTCGAATTGTTTTGCATCTTTATCAATGCAAATATCAAGTCTCTGTCTAGTTCAATTGACAGCAGCTTCTATTTCAGCCCTAGGAATATGATCAATTTGAGTTTGCACGAGTTAAATTAAATCTTGTCAACTTACTTTGGTAAACTAAATAAGTCGACCCCACAAATAAAAATTTAATGCGGTGAGGTCGGGAGATCTTGGTGGCCATGGAAATAGACTACCTCTTTCAATCCACCTATTCCGGAAACGTTGATTTACGTCACTTGTATAATGTGCTGGGCAGTCATCCTGCTGTATCCACATAATACGGCGTACCTCCAGTTAAACATTTTCTAATAAAACAGGCAATTCGCCTCTCAGTAACCTTAAGTATCGCCCAAAATTTAAATTATTAAAAATAATAGGACCAACAATTTTAGCATGTAAAATTCCACACCACACATTTACTGACCGCCGACCTTGATTAAACACTTCTCGCATCCAATGAGGATTGCGGTTAGACCAGTAATGCCTGTTTACAGATCCATTGCTGGAAAAATGTAGATTCGTCGGACCACATTATATGTGATAAAAATTGTGGATCATCATTAAGCATTACAATAATTCAGCCTTTTATCATAATCTGCTAATTTCAGGCCTTGATGAAGGACTACATAGTATGGATGGAGACGACGTCGTTTTAAAATAGAACAAACGCGGTACCTAGTAAGTCCTGAGTCGAAAGCAATCTTCTGTATACTTACATGTAGATTTGCAAAAACGTATACTAATATTTTTATTTCGTTAATTTGAGTTCTGCTTCTTTGACGTCGTTAAATAACTCTTTTGGGTTAAACACACCCGGTTTTTTTTAAACGATTTGCCAGATTTTTAAATGTTTCTCTTGACTGTCGAATTCGCTGAGTATATCTCAATGCATATTCTCTTCAGGCAATCGGGTCGGTGGCGTAGCGGTCTGCATATTTGTATGTAACGGACGCAGAATACAATCTATTAACATTCGGAAATTGCCGAAGAGTAATTCGTATGTAGCAGACGTATTCCAACTAAAACTAGTAACGCGTCTGTTACATACACAACGATTAAATAAAAAATTATGCCTTCAGATACCTAACCGATTAAAAAGAATACGTTTTGTGATCTGCGAATAAGAAAGACACAAGGATGCTTAGTAAAATTTACTAATTTATTTACATCTCTTAGTAAATTATTTATGACCGTAGTGAGATCTTAAAAAACTTAATGGCTAATTTATTAATATTACTACTCACAACAAATTAATAAAAAACCAGAAAAACCTTATTTTCGGAATTTATTACCACCAAGCCCTAGGTTTACGTTTTTTTCTACACAAATTTTTAACGAATGTGCTGCGTTTTTCTTCCCACTGTGTCTAAAAGATTTTCTTTCAGAAAAGGTATTTTTTCCTCCCATTTTTCTTCTTGCTACTGACGTTGGTTGAATAGGATTTTTATTTCCTTTGCGGCGAGTTGCTATGGCAGAAGTCCTATTTTTTGAAAAAATGCCTTTATATTTGAATGCAGTATGCATTCCACTGAGTAATGCAGTAGTGGTGTGTGCATATTTATCTACATTATTTAAATAGGTCTGTATAGCAGGATAAAATTGTTGAGGATCTTGTTCAAGTTTACTAACTATATCATTAGAATACGATATCCATTTATCTTTTAATTCTGCAATTTCACTTTCTGAAGGTAAGCACGTTTCATTATTAAGATGCATTATTCCATTTCTAGATGAGAAGATATTTCACTTTTGTGTGGCGTAATAGATGATGATGGTAACGCACACTCCAAAGTAGGTTCTGTTATTTCTCTATTTTGTAGTGGAAGAAATATTCTTTTGGGTGCATTATTGCCAGTTGCAATTGCGTACAACTTTAATTTAGCGTTTGTCGACAGGTTGTTTATAACCGATAAAATATTGTAGTTCCTAACCACTAATGCTTGATGCTTGCAATATTTGCCGTTAAATCCTACAGGACACGTACATTTGCAACATAACATATCAACCCTGTAAATTAGTTGATTATTTGTTTCACTTTGGACGGTAAACTCCATCTGCTCCATATTTGCTGACATAATTTTACAATTCGTGTTATAGTTTTTTAGGTACCGAGAGGTAACAACTTTTGATTCTCGACCAAAGATTAAATCTAGAATTCGTTGTTTATAATATGATTCAAAGCATGTAACAACAAAATCTGCTAATTGCGTTACGTTGAAAGCTTTTGTGCGCTCCAGTAGAATATCTTTCAATAAGCGGAACATGACTTCTGTATAGTTATTTGTATCTGTACCTCTCAATGGAAGGTCTTGTCGATAGAAAACTGCCCACACCTCTATTCTTGTTAGCATGTTCTCAACATATGTTTTAAAGTTTTCATGTTTACAATTGTCAAAAAAGTCTTGCTTTGAATTTTCGAGGTCTGTGCTAGTTTTAGAATATAAAATATTTTTGAACATGACATAAAATTGCTGTTTTTTCTTTTGGTACAGAATTTTTTGCCATCATTAGCCAACGACAACATGCTTTTAGGACATGGAATGTACATAATAACAAATTTGAGGACGGTCAATATTTACGTAATACATTTCTTTCCGCTAGATCATCATCGGTAAGAATGACTTTAGGATTTATTTTAATGAGAAGGATTTCAAAAAGGCCTTCAACGCCCAATTCAAATACATCTGATTTTTGGCTACTGCTGATAATACAACCTATGGGCAAATCTCCAGCCGCAGACTGCGTTATAAAAAAAATAGACTTTGTGGTTTTAATTGTAGCAATTGCCTGTTGCATCAACAAACATTATTTTAGAACACTGAGGCAATTCAAGTGTTCTTCGCATTATTGGCGTACAAAGTGCAATTGCATATTCTCCATTTTTTTCGATATTTTAAAACGAATTGAACTATTTTTTCATGATATTTTAGCAACTCCTCAAGTTTAAGTAGCATAAATGGGACCTGTATAATTGCCATAGTGTTTTTTAAAATTTGCTTTCTATAGTGTAGACACATCATTTTTTTTTTTGAAAATAATGTCTGTCAAAAACAAGATTTTCATAACTATCTCCTAACTCTTCCATTTTCATACAACAATAGGTATGGTAAGCAGACGAGACTAAATGACCCCTTTCGAATAATTCAATTATTTTTGCTTTTATTTCAGATCCTACAGGTCTTTCTGAGAAGCGCTTCAGCAACGTCCAGCCTATGATTGTGTTTATTACGAAATTCGACGATACAAGGATATTCTTGATCTACAGTTGATACTTTATTGCTTTTAATAAATCGTTGGATTGTTATAAACAATTGTGCAGGGCAGTTGATATTTTTAGATCGCTTATTTCGAACTCCTTTTGTAACTTTGCGTGTAGTCGTCTTAAAATGGCAGTGATATACCCTTTTAAATAGATTTCTCGGCCGATCAGAAGCTATTTTAATAGTTTTTAAAATGGACCAAGATTCTTTACTATTTTTTCGGTAGTCTTCCATCCATTTCTAAAAAAGAAGAATAGCGGAATTGTTTACCACAAATCATGCGATGTTGCTTTTAAAAATTTATAATATTAACAAAAATAAACGATTTTAAAAAAGTTGCCCCACTACCCAAATTGGTAACGCTGGAAAACATTATTGAAAAACATTTTATTTCTTGGTTTAAAATTAAAAAAAGGAATCAATTTATCACAAAAAAATGCGTAGTTGCCTTTAAAAAATATAATTTTAGTCTCCTCTGACCAACTTGCAATGCTGCAAAAATTTAAAAGCTTTTGGAAGTGTTTGTCTATTTATCCAAAAATAAGAACAAAATAGCCAATCTCAGGTTTTAGAACAATAACCCTGCATATTTTACATGGCAACATTGCATTTTTGTGAGAAATCAATTTCTGTTCTCAGTTTAATTAATGATGTGTCTATCAATAATTATTACTTTGTACGAGTCTGATGAATTTTTAAATCATCGCTGCCCTTATGGCTAAGCCTTTCACTATACGCTTTTAGATATAAATATACTTATCAACCGAAAAAATAATATAAATTACAGTTTAAAACCCAAGAAACACACCTCAATACACTAAAAAATATAAAATAATCTCCAACTTCTTTTTCAAATGTATAGTGTTTTTAAAATTTTTTAATTTTTATTTTTTAAAATAAAAGTTTTGTGAAAATCTACCAAATTTGGTTTTACTCATTCAAGATAAAATGGATTTTCATCAAGTAAAGGCCGAAACAATAAATAATTTAAGAGCAGTGCTTTGTTTTGCGCTATAATCAATCACGCGTATGTAGGAGACGTGTTAGCAGTTTTGGTTGTACTAAGTCTGTTACATACAAATTGCAGTTCGGCATTTCACGATTTTATGTTGCGTCTGCTACTTACAAATATGCTAGCGGTCTCACGCGATTATATTCATTTATAGGCAAGTTTGTGGTCAGAGACAGAGAGGCTTCGAATCCTACACCCGACCATGTGGATTTTTAATTAAATTGCATGGTTCGTTATAGGATTTGATGTGGGCCGTATTAATAGAAATTAAATTTCTGTTGATTATGACATGCATATTATAAAATCGCCATGTGTTACCGTCTCGATGATGGTGGTGGGTGAGGTTTTCCTCGCCTGAAAGCCAAATTGCACCATCAATCAAATTTAAGTCGCTCCGGAGCGCCACGGCAAATAATAATAGCAGTCCCTTCCCCTACACAAGTCGTTCAGTCGACTTCAGGGGCTGAATTTCACGAGTAAAGGGGTGAATTAGGGAGAGTATTATTATTATTCTTAAAACATTCAATATATACTTTTATAAGTACATAGTAGTTATTTTATTGAACAGAGCAAAAAGTGTTGGATAAAACTTTTGTAAAATTAGTTCAAAATTACCGATCTTTTATTATTATCATACTATTATTGGCCATTTATAGGTGAAGTGATTTTTTTGCATTACCATAGCAAGGTAACGGTTAAAATAGAAAGTTGAAAATACATTCCAGCAATTTCTCTTGACCAACTTTGTTATAATTTATTTTTTCGAAGCTGTAGGGTACAACTAAGAGCCCCAAAGCTGATCCATATGTTGCCAACTGATCTTAGATCAATTGATGATTTGCCCTGGTTGTATTCAAAAATGCATTCTGGTTTTACTATGGGTGTATTTCTTCTGCTATTAATGGGGTCGTTTTTAGAACAGATCTTTTAGTCAAAAATATTGTGACACCTTGCCTTTTACGCTCTTTGGTGACAACAATTCTATCGTTTGTTTGCATATCATACATTTCACTCCTTTTCAATTTGGCATTTATGACATTCTTCGACAGATACTTTTGATTTGCTCTAAGCGTACCCACTAAATGAGTATTTCTGCACATCAATCGATGGGCGAGTGGAATACTAGTACAATAATTATCTGTGTATGTAGCTCTTCCTTCGTCTAATAGACCAATGAATTGATGATTTTTTCAGGAACCTGAAAGATCTATTTATTTGCCGTAATAAACCATCATACTCGTATTTCAAGTATACTTTTTGTCTAAATAGAGTTTGTAGACCTTGATGATTCGGCTGCTCTGTTTGGGATGTACTGCCGGAATATCAATCTTCCTCGCCCAGGTATTAAAGACTCATCCATGCAAATCTTTTCGCCGGGATGTGTGTCTGCTCTTAATTCTGTATAAATTTATCAATCAATTTCTTACTTTATAAAGTCTATCACTAGACCAGTAGAATAATCAAAAAAGTGTTTATATATTTCAATATACCCTCGAATCAGTTTCAAGGCTAAGCGAACGCTGTAAAGTTTATGCGTTCGCCAATAATATTTTATTGCCGGTAACTTTACTACACGGACCCATTCATAAAACCAATAAGAGAAAGAAACTTAGCAGAGCGACAATGTTAAAAAAGTAGACATTTACTCCATTATTTGAAAAGTTAATTACTAACGGATCCGCAGCAGGCCGAAAAATGTGCTGGATCTAGCTGGACTACTCGATGATGGATCCACCAATTGCAATCCCTATTTGTGAGTTTTTAAATGTTGGTTTAAATTATATTTTCGATAAAATTTTTTGGAACAATGTTCACATTCGAATAATTTCTCAGTGTGAATTACCTTATGTTTCCGTAAGACAGATTTCAAATTAAATTTCATAGAACAAATGTCACATTGGAATGGTTTTTCACCAGAATGGTTTAATAAATGTGCCGTTAAACTAGATTTTCTATTAAATTTTTTAAAACAAATGTCACACTCGAATGCTTCGTGACTAGTGTGAATTACCAGATGTTTTGTTAAGTTAGATTTAAAATTAAATTTTTTTGAACAAAATTCGCAATTGAATGGTTTTTCATTAGCGTGAATTATTACATGTTTATTTAAAGTAGCCTTCACATTAAATTTTTTAGAACAAGTGTCACATTCGAATGGCTTTTCATTGGTGTGTTTTGTTAAATGTGTCTGTAAGTAAGATTTTCGTAAAAACTGATCGGAACAAATTTCACACTTGAAAGGTTTATCGTTAGTGTGAATTATTAAATGTCTCTTCAAAAAAGATTTTAAATGAAATTTTCGAAAACAAATGTCACACTGAAATAGTTTTTCTTTGTTGTGACATATTAAATGTGTCTGTAAGTAGTAGTTTTGAGCAAAACTTTTAGGACAAATTTCACACTTAAAACGTTTTTCATTAGTGTGGATCATCAAATGTTGTTGTAGGCTATACTTACGAGTAAATTGTTTTGAACAAATGTCACATTTAAATAAATTGTCATTAGTGTGAATTAGTAAATGTTCCTTTAATGTAGATTTCAAATTAAATTTTTCAAAACAAAAGTCACACTTGAATATCTTCTCTTTGGTGTGAATGATTAAATGTTTCTTTAAATTAAACTTTCGATTAAATAGTTTTGGACACATGTCACATTTGAACGGATATATATTATTGTGAGATAAGAAATGGTTCTGTAAATAACATTTTCGATAAAATTTCTTGGGACAAATATGACACAAAAAAGGTTTTTCGCCAGTGTGCAGTAGTAAATGTCTGTGTAAGTTCGAGTTCCGATTAAAATTTTTGCAACAAATTTCACACTTGAATGGTTTTTCATTAAAGTGATTTAATAAATGTGGTTTTAAACTAGATTTTCGATTAAATTTTTTTGCGCAAATATCGTACTTAAATGGTTTTTCATTAGTATGAATCATTAAATGTCTCTGTAATTTAGATTTAACACTAAATATTTTGAAACAAATGTGACACTCGTTTAATTGTTGAGATACTTTTCTTATAGTTCTATATTTCACTACATGAGTAAAACAATGACCAATAAAATCAAATTTGTTCATAAATTTGCCACAAAATTCACAAAGAGCGTGACATTTTCTAAAATGTCCATCGATATGTTGCGATCTTGATTTAGAAGACGTGAAATCTGTAAATGAAAAAAAAAAAAAATGATATGCTAAGTAACGCTAACAATTAAAACATCTAATTAATTAAATTATGCATGGCCGTATACAAGGGGGCAGGAACAGCAACCCTCCCAAGTAACAATTTTAAAATTGTTTAATTTATTTAGGTTTTAAAAGTGCTTTAATATGTAAAACGATATTGGTTTTACAGTTACTTTATAAAAGTTGTAAATCAAGCAAAAATGTACAGCTTCCGTGAAAGTCACTTTTTAACATAACCTCAAAATTATCGATAAAAAAGCAAAAGTTCGTTCGATTTTTTCGTTTTTTATTTTTAATTTCTTCAAAAATAATTTAATTTTGATAAAATTTTGTAAAATTATATGTATGTCTTAAATAATATATATATTTTTTTTAAATATTAAAATCCAAAAGACTTCTAGATATGAATTTTTTCGGTCCAAAACCCCTTTTTTAAAGAAATACGGTGAAAAATTATCGTACAAAGTTCTTCAGGTACTCAACACATTTCTAATAAAATAAAATAATTTATTTTATTTTGGTGTGATCGTAGAAAAAATCTTGTGTACAATTCGCGCTGCAACTTTCTATCTCAACTGCCAAAGTGCTACTTTCTGCTCTTTATACACAAATAGCTATTGAAACGGCAACAATATCTGCCTGTAGAGAAATGTTTCCCGATTGGTAGCTTAAAGGTTGTAATTTCCATTTCAACCAAGCATTATGGCGACTCGTTCTAGATAATTAAAGGCATATAAAGCTTACAGCTACTTTAGCACATTTACCTCTAGAATTTTCTGGCGAGAGTTGGTTATATAATGGGAGTTTAGTTCCGCTAATTAGCAACTTATCGAATACAACGATTATTTCGTAGCACAGTGGTTAGCAAATGTGCAAAACTTACTAGTTACAGTCCATAAATTCTTGACTGTACATTCCAAAAAGTGTTGACTGAACATTCTTTACATTAGATTAGATTTAATTAGGACTATGGACCATGTGGCCTCCCCCACCTCGACCTTTTCAGATCTATTGTGGATATCCTTCAATCGTTGTTTAGAGTGCCTTGTATAATTCGGTCTTTTGTAGTAGACTCCATAGACTGGGAAGTAGTCCTCCGGTATAGCTAGTTGCCCTTGGTTTTTCTTCTCCAAGTGTAAGGAATCTGTCTTGCTAGACCTTCGCAGTAGCACAATACATGTTCTGCCGTTTCCTCCTCTTCTTGACAGAATAGGCACAATGGGTCTTCTGTCAGAGCGATATTGTACATATGTTTGTTAAGCCAAAAATGCCCGGTTAATAGACCTACTATAGTATTTTTCCTATTAAGGCTTAGTAGATGCTCGGTGAGTTTGGGCGATGGTCCTTTTAAGAACTCTTTGGCCTGTCTCTGTCCTGGTGAGTTTTTTAAACATCCACTGCTTTGTGCATGTTCTGATAGTTGTTTTCGTTACACCACAGAAGGGTTCTGGTCCAATAAGAGCATTTGATGCTCCTTCTCGGGCTAGTAAATCAGCCTCTTCATTGCCCTTATGTCCTCCTAAGGTTAGTCTGTTTTGACTACCCAGCTCTGTTAGGGCTTCCAAACAGTCCCACACAAGCTTTGAGTGTACTTGCATGGAACTGAGTGCTTTTAACGTCGCTTGACTATCTGAGTATATGACAATGGTTTACCTAAGCTCAGTGAGATTCTTGTCTTTGGCTTGGTACTATATATACCTACTCCTGAACCTTCATGGGTTTTGGAGCCGTCTGTACACCAGGTGAAATCTGCATGAATAGGAGGTCCTCCCGTCCACGCTTCCATGTCTGGTATACTTACTTTATATTGCTTTTGAAAGCTATACTTTGGGAGCATTTCGCCTGAAGGCATTCCCATTATTTGGTCGTACTCCAACTCTTTATATGGCTCGCTGTAGTCGCGTCCATGCAAACTGCTTATGGGTGATGAACCTTTGTGCAGTCTATGTGACAGACCTGGTTTCGCCTTGAATGAATATATGTAGTGATGTTAGGTTTAGCATGACTTCTATAGCTGCTGTTGGAGTCGTTCTCATAGCATCCGTGGACTCAGGAATGCTTGCCTTTGAATACCATTGAGCTGTCGAATCGCTCCAGCTTGCCGAGTCTTTGGCCACCATACCACCGATCCGTAGGTTACCATCGGCCTTATGACTCTGGTATATAGGGACATTTTCGGTTATAGTCCCCAATTTTTTCCACACAACCTTCGACATAAGTTGAAGGATGCTGTGCTCTTTTGGGTGACTTTTTGCAAGTGTTGATTCCATGTTAACCTGTGGTCTAAGATGATTCCCAAGTATTTGGCATCCTATGCAAATGGAATCTTCATTCCTTTCAGTACTGGCGACTTTAGTCCTGTTGGTACTTTTCGTTTTGTAAGAGATGATTCCCAAGTATTTGGCATCCTATGCAAATGGAATCTTCAATTTTTTCAGTACTGGTGACTTTAGTCCTGTTGGTACTTTTCGTTTTGTAAAGTTGACTATTGTGGTTTTGTGAGCGTTTACTGTTAGTTCCTCCTCTCTGCACCACTCGTCAACAATGCTTGTGTGCGCTCCGATATTGTACCTGCGAACTTGCCTCTTACGACGATCGCCAGGTCATCGGAATACCCTAGGCAGTAGAAATCTGCAGATATTAGCCTTACATTCTTAAGTCGTTATTATTTTTTTCTTTCATGTCTACTGTCTAATTTTTCAGTATCAAAGTTAGGTCTTAAATACTTCCATATGCAACTAACCCTTATTTTCTAATTTCTTAAAATTGTATAGTTTCCACATATATATTTTTTTACTGTTAACTGTATTTATTTGTGTGTTTTCTTCTATTAAATTAATCATTTTACTAAATCGAGACATTTAAAAATAGTGTTTCTTTTTTAATTTTTAGCCCCACACAAAAAGAAAATTTTTACAAGAGAAGTTTTTGTCAAAAGATAAAAATAAATATACTGAGAATACACCAAAAAAAATATACAATTAACTTTTTTTTTTGACCAGAATTCTTATTTTTGCTAACATTTAAGTAAGTCAAATGATTAAGATTCAGACAAATAATTTGTTTTCCGGGTTGAAGCATTAGTGGAATTTAATTGATTTATTAGAACCAAAAGATTAATGTCTTGGCCAACAACATTTTTTTTAACCAACTTTAAAAAGGAGGAGGTTCTCAATTCGTCGGAATATTTTTATATTCGACGATACCCGTAACTTACTGCATATTTTTTTACGCCGATTTCTATTGCTGTATTAATAATTAGTAATGAATCGGCATCTTCTTCTGCTTGTTTAATTCAATCAGTGAGTCAAAGAACAGTACTAGTCCAAAAAATGACGTGTTGAGTTAAGATAGCCAAATTGATATTGATTCCCCACTCGACCATTCACTGTTGGGTACTAATTAACAGTGCTGTTTCTAAAGTGGCGCTGGGAAACAGTAACAAAGCCTATACAGAACACGAGGCTAATAACCGTAGCGGTTGATGCCGATGACACAAAAAAAAACATGTGTCTCCACTCATTGAGATCAAAAACAGTGCAATACACACAATAGGTTTGGCAGTATAAATTACGTTGAAACTGGACGAGTGGAAGAACAGTTCAAGTCCAGGACATGTACTGTTTTTACACATTACTGTTACTTTGAAGTTGATGTTTTGAATATTATTTTATTAGTTTCGAAAATCGCTCTGAGAGAGTTGATTCTGTTAATGTTCTCTTCAAAATAGTAGCAACAACACGTTTTAAAAAAATCTTCCAATATTTTCCGAACATAGACCACTCATTTTTGCCCTGTGATAGGGATTTTAGAGTCCTAAAAAGATGCGTTAGAAGATGCGATCGTGTGTATATTTCAGAGAAATATGAGATATTTTAAAAATTAGTGACCTCAGTTTTCCAAAAAAAAATTACAACTGCTGTAGAAAGCAATGAAGAGTTTTCTCTGTCAAATTATAGGCAGTTTGTATATGACACCAGTGGATAAGTGAAAATTTATGAATATATAAGTGGTCTAGTATCTCATAGCTTTAAACTAATGAAGCAAAATAAAAATTGTCCACCCCTTCCTACCAAATGCGCATACGAACAACAAATTTCAATAAAATAAATGCCGTAAAAAAGGTAATGCAATATATTACAGGAGAATTGCTGGAATTTTACTATCACGTCACCTCCTGGCCCACACATGCAACCCATGAAACCGAAGAAGTGGATGCTGAGTGGTGGTGGGGGCCCGGGCCCCTCCCCCCAGCTACGTGCATGTGTTTTGCAATAATATGTTATAGTTTATTTGTCAACCTTGCATTATTTATAACATAGAGGCTACTAAAAATAAAATATAAACTATGTAATTGACTTAAAAAACACACAATATATTTTTTTAACTATTTCAGATACAAACCCTTTTTAATAGTTGAAACAATCTCTTACACTCATCTTAAATAGCTTTACATTTGATATGTACATATCAAATTTATGTCAAATAACAAAATAGTTATTTAGTTTTTTTTTAATTTACTCATAATGCCATTTTTGGACTAGTACTGTTCTTTGACTCACCGATTCAATTATTATGTATCCTTTTAATTCTAAATGCTTTTGACAAATCCCAAATTAATTTATTTTTATCTTGTGACAAAAACTTCTCTTGTAAAATTTTATTTTGGGGTTAAAAAATTAAAAAAAGAAACACTATTTATTTTTAAATGTCTCGATTTAGTAAAATGATTAATTAAATCGAAGAAAATACACCAATAAATACCGTTTAACAGTAAAAAATATATATGTGGAAACTATTTATACAATTTAAAGAAATTAGAAAATAAAGGTTAGTAGCAAATAAGTTTTTAAGACCTTACTTTGATACTGAAGGATTGGACAATAAACATGAGAAAAAAATGATACCGACTTAAAGAATGTATAGTCAACACTTTTTGGAATGTATAGTCAAGACTTTATGGACTGTAACTAGTAAGTTACTTTGTATTAAATAAATGAGTTAAAATGTGCCAAAAATTTTTCTGACCGTGAAAAAGTATCAGTAGTAATATCCCAAGAACAGTAATAAATACTCATAATTTTTGTTCAAATACCTCAAGCACGTTTCTTAAGTTACCAAGAAACGTGCTTTCGGTAAGTGAAAAAATAGTAGTTTGTGCAACAAGAGTGTATATAATGTCCATATCGCACGAAGACGAAATTTGAGCACGAGTCTTCCGTGTGGAAGGCAAGAACACTAACCACAGGACCATCTATTCTTTTATTTTTGTTGCTTTAATACTCGTAATTAAATTGACTTCATATAGTTTTATTTAAATTAACAAATTATTTATAATTGTAGGCGAAATAAAAACAGAAACTTATCGATTCTATACAAGAATAACCCATTTTAATGTATGTTTAATCTCAACAACTAAAAAATATACGCACAATTAGTTTGACAAAATTGTCACTTATTTAAAATTTTAAAAATAATAGCAGTCTGTTGATCAAAATATGAACGGTAATTGGTGGATTTATTTTTTTTGTGTTCTCACTACTACGTAGAATAGATATGAAATATATTCGTTCAGTTGAAGGCAATAGCATCTTTTTCGTTTCGTAATCTGTGCATAGATAAGCTAATATCCATATGGGTGTAGCAAAAAAATATTTCGAATTATCGCGTCCTTGGGATATTACTACTGATAATTTTTCGCCATAGAATTTCTTTAAAAAAAAAAGTGTTTTGGACCAAAAAAAATTATTACTTATATCAAAATATTTTCAATTTTTTATTATTATTTAAGATTATTTAAGACATACAGAGGTATAATTTCACCAAATTTTATCAAAATTAAATTATTTTTGGAGAAATGAAAAATAAAAACGAAAAAAAAAAAATTCAAACGATCTTTTGTATTTTTATCGAAAACTTTGAGGTTAGTTAAAAAGTGACTTACGAAAGCTGTAGATTTTTGCTTGATCTACAACTTTTGCACTGTAGATTGTTGCTTGATCTACAACTTTTGCTCATACATTTTTGTTTTCGACGTCAACTACCATTTATCACCAATTTTTCAACATTTTCAACCCTCTAAAACTTTACTTCAACCTCCCCAGGTTGCATTTATTTATTATAAGCCCCTCTACCATTTACACTTATCAAAGTCTTGTTAACATTTTTTTTTTCTCAAAAGATTATTTTAATTAGATTATTAAAAGCCGATTCTCACTAGGCGCTCAGGTACCCTATTCTCAAATTCAGGAAAGTGTTCCTACTTGAGTGTTTCATTACCAGTGTTGCCAGATGACCAAAATCAAATTGTACCATGGTGTAGAAATTATCGTTTTTTTATGGTTTTATCGTACGAGCTAGATTGAATTTCTGTTGCATACACACGTTTACTATATGTTTTACTTAGATAAAAGAGACCGAAGATGTAACATTGCACACTGCGCATGTTGTCTGTTTTAACCCCAAGTAACCCACCAATTGAAAATCATTGTTTGCACGACGCCACCCGAATTGCTCCGATTTTCCCATTCAACGCTCTCACCTCCGCCTGAGTTCAATCACCATTGACAGATATAATTTAATTTATTTGTTGGTGTTTTAGCAATTTAAAGTATTCTAGTTATTTAATTTTCAGCTCAAAATACCACGATGTATCTTGAGAAATTGTATATACTTATAATACAAGTACCAATATTATGAAAGATAAAAAATATATTCGTTTTCAGCGATAAATATTTATTAACGTTTTGACATAAAGCGCCATGATCCTTCGGGCTGAATCCTTCAGATCCGCATTGAGGGGTTTCAATAAGTATTAAGCATTAAATACATATTTCAGAAAACAGATTTCGTATTACTTACATACATTTACAAAAGGGTAAAATTTTAAATATTCAATTTAAATAAGAAG
Organism: Psylliodes chrysocephalus; assembly: GCA_927349885.1. Taxonomy (NCBI): domain Eukaryota; kingdom Metazoa; phylum Arthropoda; class Insecta; order Coleoptera; family Chrysomelidae; genus Psylliodes; species Psylliodes chrysocephalus. The sequence goes on along the minus strand of OV651824.1, from coordinate 8,061,740 downwards.
TAAATAGGAATTGTTGTTAACGAAATTTTGTTTTTAAAAAGTAGTTTTAGAAGAATATTTACTAAAGGTGGTTTTTATCCCTTTTTGGTAGATAAATAAGAAGTAAAGAAGCATAGTTGATAGCTAAATTTTATTTTTATAAGAATATTAGATGAAATATAGGATGAAAAACTTAAAATTTCAAGATAATGTAATGATCGATTTTAAAGGAAATACAAAAAGTAGATTTATTCAAAATAATCGATTGATTGAAAATAATCGATTTTTTTGGAAAAATCGATTTATCGTTTAATCGGATTTTTTAATTAATCGATTATTTTCGAATTTTCAAAGGTATTATATGAAAATAATCGATTGATCGAATATAATCGGTTATTTTATATAACCAATAATTTGGTTATTTTTTAGAAATATCGACTTATCGGATAATCAGCTTTTTAATAATTGATAATTATTTTCGATATATCGATTTTTCAAAGATAATAGAATAATCAATTTTAAAGGAAATATGAAAAGGATTATTAAAAAATAATCGATAATTCGGTTATTTTTTTGGAAAATAAATTTATCGTAGAATCGGCTTCGTAATGAATGGATTATTTTCGGTATTTCAATGATAATCGAATTATCGATTTTAAATTAAATACAATAAAAATAAATTATTGATAATAATCGATTGATCGAAAATAATCGATTATTTAAAATAATCAATAATTCGGTTTTTTTTTGAAAATCGATTTATCAGTTAATCGATTATTTTTGATTTTTCAAAGATTATCGAATAATCTGTTTCAATGGACGAAAAAAAAATGGAATAATTGAAAATAATCGATTATTTAAAATAAACGATAATTTTTTTATTATTTTTAGTAAACACTGATTTATCGGTTAATTGGCTTTTTAATTAATCGATTATTTTTGATTTTTTAAAGATAATCAAGTAGTCTATTTTAAAGGAAATACGAACAACAAATAGATTTAAAACAATGGATTGATCGAAAATAATCGATTATTTTCAATGATCGATCATTTATTTTTAGTTACAGGGTGATTTACTATGCATGAATAATTTTACTATGTCATCAGGTAAGCATATTTTTAAAAAATAAAAGATTATACAATACACATTTCTTAAACAGGGTGTTTTATAGAGAGAAACACATCATAAAATTATTTTTTTTCAAGGATTAATTCTTAACCATGTAGGTACATATTGTGACGATAATTTAATTTATTTATAGTTTATTTATTTAAAACACACTATTTACAATTTATTTATGACGTACTAATTAATTCATATAATACTTAGACACTAACTCACAATTCTAATTCATTTATTACAATTTAACTTTTCTGTTAAACACTATTCTAAAACTAAACTATCCGCCGATAAGTCGGGCTATTTATACCAAGCCCAACTCTGCTATGAGAAGTCTTTAGATGCTTCCGAAAATTCTCTGACTCAACGGCACGCACCGCCCGTTCTAGCAGTTTCTCGAATCGTCAGCGGCATACCTAAAAGATTTCGTCGTTTCAAGCATAAATCGGGTGCCTCAGACTTGAAGGTCGCTTACTTAGACAGAGACGGCTTAGGAATTATCATGACAATATTAATTGATTTTTGGGAAAGGTAATACCACTTAAATATGTGTACCTCTAAGCTTCAAAATATATAAGATGATTTATTTGTTCGAAGATGATTCATTATAAGAAAAGTACAAAACCTACGAACCATACTAAATTTTCCCCTGTAAAATGTAACTATTTTTTTAGTATATAATGCTTTTACCACCTTTTTATGAGATGTGAATTTTAAAATCGAGATACAGGGCGTTAAAGTGGAGAATTGATGATTTTAGTTATTTTTCTTCAAACTGAAAAGCTAAATTGACTTTATGTAGCATATGTAAGTTTAATATAAGTTTTGGTCAGATGTCCATAAAAAGAGACAGTTCAAAATATTTACTGTTACAGATTCACGAATAAATCACACTATATGTCCTGTGTATAAAAACTTGTCACAACTATCAGAAAATGATGTATATATTGATATATTTTGTAGGTAATTATAAAAAAGTTAGATTACCCTGTATATTTTAAAATCTAATGTAATGTTATTAACTTATTCAAAAGTTACTAAAGTAATGTGGTTGGCTGGATGGCTCAGCCTGTATAAAGAGTGCACATAGCTAACTATTTTGATATCAAAATTGTGAACGGGTAGATATTAGGTTATATCGTTCGCTGTGGGTGCAATGTCCACCAGTGCAAATTACACCACCTTTATTTACCTAGTTTACTTCCTCCTGATTCCTGATATACATGTCGAATGTAATTCACTCCTGCTAAATAGCTGGTGGAGAAAATATCCACCAGTGGACCCCACATCGCCGACAGGAAGGTGTAGTGGATTTTACACCAGGCCAAACGAAAGGTATGGTGTGCGTTGGTGTAGTTCATTCCTACACCAGTGGGACGAACGAAAAAACCTATTAACTCAATGAGAGTTATTGAGTGTTTGCAAAAAATGTTTTAAACGCAATGGACATCTCACCAAAACTTATAATAAACTTATATATTCTACATAAAGACAATTTAGCTTTTCAGTTGGTTGAAAAAATTAATAAAATCTGCAATTCACTTTAACGCCCTGTATCTTTAAAACTGGTCATAATATCGGATTTAAAATTATATCTCTTAAAACGGTGTTAAAATTATCATATGCTGAGAAAATAGTTATATTTGACTTGCAAAATTTTAGAATACAAGGTGTTCATGGTGTTTTTGTACTTTTATTAAAATAAAATATATTCCAACAAATAAGCCGCCTTGTATATTTTGAAGCTTTTTTTTTTTTTTTTTTTTTTTTTTTTTTTTTTTTTTTTTCTCTCTCTCCTGGGCTCGTCTGACTATGTGTCTCCGAATAACACTGAAGCCTATTGGCTTATTGTGTTTTACCCCATGTTAGTTCATAGCACCCACTTTATCACCTTTGTACCTTGTACAAGTTTGTACAGATCGTTGGGTGAGTGGGTTCTATACGTTGTTGGATCAACCTGGGGTTGTCCAAAAAGAGCCTGTCTTTTGCGATCTAGAGCTTCGCATTCGCACAGTATGCGTTTGGCCGTTTCTGGTTTCTTGTGACATAGTCGGCACATGAGTTCCCCATTGTACATGCCAATTTTGTTCAAGTATCCCTTTACTGGGGCGTGCCCAGTCATGAACCCTGTTATCACTTTCAACTGGTTCCTATTCATTAAGAGTAGTTCTCCAGTTCTTTTGGTCTGCCTATGAAGGCTTTTCCATGTGCCTGTTTTGGGGTGCTTCCCCAATAGTTGATATGTTGTTCCCGAATCCAGTCATTTATAAAACCCCGGACTGTACTTTTTGGTACTCCTGGGTTTGTGTCTGGTTCCGGTGTTTCTTCTGACCCTCTTTTTGCAAGTTCGTCAGCCTTTTCGTTGCCTTCGATCCCTTTGTGACCTGGCACCCAAAATAGTTTTACTCTATTTCGGTCTGCCAGTGTTCTTAGTTCTTCGATGCATTCCCATACCAGCCTCGACGTAACTTTCTGACTCGATATGGCCTTAAGTGCCGCTTGGCTGTCTGACATTATTTGAATATGCTGATTTTCGACAGCTTTCATTGTTCGTTTTTGCACATTGCAAAATTGCGTATACCTCGGCCTGAAATACCGAGGAATGTATTCCTATAGCATAGCTATGGTTAGTATCAGGGTTTTTGGAGAATACTCCTGCCCCAGTGCCTTCCGCAGTCTTAGACCCGTCTGTATACCAGGTTTGTTCCTGTCGTTGGGCATTGGGCTCCCTTATGGTGATCTCCGCTCTTTCCTGTATTAAAAGAGTACCTCTTGGTTATGTGGTCTGATCTCATGTCTAGCACGTCTCCTGTCACTAACCTTGAGATACTCATGTGACCTGGCCTAATGTCAAGATTTCCCAGTGTATTCCCTGATCAGGCTCCGAACTAACTTTTTTTTCCTGGGCTCGTCTGACTATGTGTCTCCGAATAACACTGAAGCCTATTGGCTTATTGTGTTTTACCCTATGTTAGTTCATAGCACCCACTCTATCACCTTTGTACCTTGTACAAGTTTGTACAGATCGTTGGGTGAGTGGGTTCTATACGTTGTTGGATCAACCTGGGGTTGTCCAAAAAGAGCCTGTCTTTTGCGATCTAGAGCTTCGCATTCGTACAGTATGTGTTTGGCCGTTTCTGGTTTCTTGTGACATAGTCGGCACATGAGTTCCCCATTGTACATGCCAATTTTGTTCAAGTGTCCCTTTACTGGGGCGTGCCCAGTCATGAACCCTGTTATCACTTTTAACTGGTTCCTATTCATTTTGAAGCTTAGAGGTACTCATATTTTAGTGCTATTACCCCTTTTCCAAAAATCAATTATAATAAGTACAGGGTTTTGAATTAGTTTATGTGGTATAATATATAATAATTTTATGTGGTTCCCACAAATATACGAGCAAATATAAGAAATGTGTACTATGCAATATATCAAAATACCATATTGAGTAGTACTTTTTCCCTGATGTCACAGTAGAATTAGTGAGATTTTGCAAAAACTACTATCACACATTTGTGAATCACCATGTAATTAAAAATATTTTCAATTATACATATGTAATAATATATTAATAAAACATGTATTAAACGTATGTATGCAATAGAAATTAAGTCTAGCTCGTAAGTTGGAAAATAAAAATTCTGAAAAACTGGGCAATTTTTAACTTTAACGTACAAATACGATAATTTTCGTACGTCTGGCAACGCTGCTCTCATCATTCATATGATTTTGGCCAAATAGTGAGAGAGTACTCGCCTTCTCACCTACTCGCATAGTTACAAGAATAGGGCCCTAGGTTAGTGATGTAACAATACGTATCCAAAAATCCGTTGAATCCGAATATTAAAAGGATCCGGATATTCCGGAATCAATAGTGTAAATTCGAATACGAATTCGGTATCAAAAAGAACAGAAACAAAATCGTAATACACGTATCGAATGCTGCAAGTTCTGTTATGACAGAGCCGATTCGGGTTTTGCGGGTGGCAGCCAATACGAACTATGGATACGAAATCAGAATTCGGAATCGTCTAGCGTTGTTGCAATTCATAATCGGTTAGTCGGCATGCACTGCATATTTTTTAAAGGTAACATGAAGTTATATAAATATAAATGAGAAATTTTGTTTCTGATATTATGATAAAAAACAAAATTATTGAGATTTATTTTGTGTTTATTATTCTAAAACATTAAAAGCTCCTGTTACTTCACTCTCAAACATAAATTCTGCTAGGGTTGACAACACTGCCCGATTCCGATTCCCAAGGTCGCGGTGTATTTACGGTTGCGTATTATGATTTCACACATATGGATACGTATCCGGATGATGAATCCGAATATCTCTTGGTTCCGAATACGTATTATCCGAATACTAAAAAGATACGGATATTCACAACACTACCCTAGGTCACACCATGGAGGAAGGATAATTAAGAGTTGCCGTTTCTTTGTATAAATATATGCCGCGTTTGAAAATCCACATCGGATGCATTTTTTACATCTCGAGCGTTTTTTTATCCACATCGGACACATCTACTACATCTACATCTGCGTTTGTTTATCCCAGATGTACCTGTTCAGATTACATTTTTTACATCTCGATTTCAAATGAGATGTTTGATCCATGCCAGAAAGTAAGTGTTCTGTGAAGCCAAGTTTGTCAATTTATCTTTAATTTATGCTAGTATGAACATAAAAGTGATTAGTTTGTTTAATTTTTGTTTAGATTTCAAATTTAGTTTGATTTGTAGTCTCAAAAGTCAAATTTAAAAAGTATAAACTTCTAACTTGTCATTGACATTTTATTACGTGACCAATAAATGCTGCGTTTGAGAATCCACATCGGATGCATCTAAGATGTAAAAAATCTTTGATCACGTGATTCAGTATACGTAAATGTAATGGGACAGATGTGTCCGATGTGAATAAAAAAACGCTCGAGATGTAAAAAATGCATCCGATGTGGATTCTCAAACGCAGCAAAAGTCTAGAGCGTTTTTTTATTACATCTACATTCAGATCTAATTCACTATCACGTGATAAAAAATTCACAACATCTCAGATGCATCCGATGTGGATTCTCAAACGCAGCATTAGCAACATGTTTGCCTTCAGCGACATTTGGGATAGTTTTGTGCAACTAATACTCAGTCGGTAATATAAAAAGCTGTAATGCTATTTTAATTTGAAAATTGGCGGGCTTTTGAATTTACTTCCGACAAAATATAAGAATTTTACATTTTTAATAGCATATTTTTAACACGCATCTCATGCGTGTTAAATTAAATGTAAATAATTTTAGAGGTATAAAATAAATAATACAAAATTGTATTAGGTATAACTAAATATTATTTGTTGAATCTTTATTGGTTACAACAATAAACATAATATATATTTTCTGAATAAACAACTATTTTAAATAACACAAAACGAACAAAATTTTTCTTTAATCGTGCGAAATAAAACAAGAGTTCCATCCATGAATCCTGAAACAAAAAGAAAAAAAAAAAAACAATTGTTGAAAGCGAAAAACTTCCCAAAGCACATGAGTTTGATTGTATATGACTAATTACTTTTGCATTTGCAGCGATTTAACTAATTTTTAATTTACTACTTCTAATTTCTATAACGTCTAATTAAGATTTTCTTGCTTTATGTAATGAAAATACTTTAGATTTATAAAGATTAAACAGTTTGGTTATAATACATACAATTAAATTGGCATATCTAGGATAATTATCTAAATGAATATCAGAATTAAAACTTTGTTAAGGATTTCAATATTTGGGGATAACACAATTACGAATAATAATCCTTTTTTCAATTGACAATAAAATGAAAATGTTTTTTCTAAAACAGTGTAAATGGGACAGAACAATTTACTATTACAATCAAATATATGCATTTATAGGACATAGACATGCAAAAGTATCAAAATAAGTTTACTTACAGTAAATTATTACTAAATTTATGCCTAAAACTGTATTAAATAAAAGTAAAACTCACTTAGAATTGTTTACATCGACAGCCATATTGTATTTTGTATCATTGTATCACACAAATAATTGAATAAAATCATATTTTTTCAATTTTACGATTGATAAATAAAAAAAAATGTGAAACTATTACTTTTGGCAAGTTAATAACACATTTTTATTGAGATATTTTGTAAGTATTCTGTTTTCTTTATATTTTATATATTTGTGTTATTGTAAAACGGACGTACCCCAGTTTCGATGCGCAGTAACTTGTTGACAAAATGCGCATATGCTATAAACCCCCGTGGGTCACACTATGCTCAGTGTTGTTCCTTGCTGCACAATCGTGCCGAAAGTGGCACAATTTATAGTAAAAATGCACCACGGCACCTCTCCCTATAAAGTGGCACTATTTTTTTTTTTTCAAAAATCTTGCAGGCTTGCCGAAATAAAAAATAAAGCAAAAAACAAACATACCAACACAAATCCTTCAGTATTAAATTTTGGATATAAAGATTTTGTATTATAAGTTGCCTATCCGACATTTTACGGGCAACGCGAAAGACTATAGAGACGAGATGCTAAATGCCACTGGTAGCTCCATATAATGCGCATGCTCGCTAAATGTGTCATCAAAATTGGCGCCGTTTTTAACTTGTCATTCTCTCCTTTGTTCATTCTAGAAGAGTGATAATTGTTGTTTATCAAAATGGAATGTTGTAATACTCCGTTTGTGAGAAATTGTTTTCTAAGAAGTCCAATTTAAATAGACATAGTCGAGAAGTACACGGTTTGGAAACAGAAACAGGACTGCAATACCTAACTCATCCCCTACCAAAAAAGTGAAAGTTTAATACAGCAAGTTCACAATTACAGGATATTGTATTTGCAAATAAAAATGGTAAAAGTTTCCCTTTTATTCCAATATGATGTTTTAAGCACCAATATTTGAAAGCTGGAAAAGCAATTTTGAAATGGTTAATATAAGTGTAACTAATATCTACACTATAGCTAGAACGTAGAAGAGTACTGGAGGAAATGTTATTTATTATAACCACAATTTAACAAAAAAAACAGATAAGATGAATAATTTTCAGTTGTTTAAAACATTTAATGCAAATTTAACAGGTAAAAGCAATGCTCAGAACTATGAAGTCCTTTGTTGAAAAGTCACAGAAGTTTTGTAAATTAGATGTTATTGCTTGTTGTTGCACAAGTCATATAAAGCTAAGAGATGATGAGAATAAGCAGTATATGTACCCTTTCAAAATATACATTATGGTCACAATCTAGATTTGCAACACTTGAGAATTTCAAAAGTGAATAAAGGGTCTACTACCTAATAGCTTCAAAATTATTTGCATTGTGGGTGTATACAAAATCAGGTAAAATAATATTGGGTTTTATTGTAATAACATATATTTTTTTAATAATTTGACTATATTATTATTATACATAATATATATTTTCAATAAAAATCTTTGTTTTTATTGGTTATATAGGTAATTTTATTAGGTATAGTCACAAGTTTAAAATTAACATTCCAAATATGATTATGGCTTATATCGAAACATTTGTAGTGCGTAATTACATAAATATACCTAATGAAATTATATGACTGATAAAATTCATGGAAGTTTTTTAATGAAAATGTATAGTTTTATAACTATTAGTCTGTCTCTAGGAACCATCTTTTATGAAAAACGTTTCAGTCTAGGTACTTGGAAAGTTAAAAGAGATTAATATCTTTACTAAAAACAGAAGGTATCGATAAAATGATCTCATCTTATTTGGGTTAATGGATATATTATTTTGATAGCATATATTTTTGTTAATTTATTAAATAGTAAAAAAAAACAAATCAAAAAATTGTTATTTGTTAAAGTAAATCAGACATTTGTTAAATTACAGAAATATGATTGTCTTCAAGAACAGCAGCAATAAAGCTCCCAATAAAAATATTGTTCCCCGTTTCAAAAATGATCAATAATTTTTGCGATATTGTCTATCTGCATCCATGATAACTCAAAAATTGATAAAGAGAATAACATCAAATTCTAAACTTAAGGTTTTTTTATTCTGAAATGAGCTGATTAGATTTTCCACATAGAGCATCTGAAGGGTAGGTACTTTATGGGGGTTGTTTTCTACTGTTAGGTTTATTTTTGTTCAGATTGCAGAAGAAATAAATTCTTGGTATAACAGTTGTAATTACAGGCAATTTCAGGGTGGAACAATAGGATCTATGTGCTGTTTTTAGTGACATGTGCTCTAAACAAAGCAAGCTGTGAGCCTCACACTAGATGCCAACCGTAAGGGGAAGGTGTTCATGAGAAAAATTTCCACCACAGTAATAAAAAAGAAAAAAACGATTTTTTAAAAATCTGCACACCTATGTATTATGTAATAAGGTGGCAATAGTAGAAGTTTTAAAGTCCACAGAATCCTGATCTATATTATAGTAAATATTGGATTTGCAATTAGTATATAAATGTAGAAGTTCATTAGCTGTGATTATATTTTGAATTATTTTGTCCTATATTTGTAATTATAATTAGCCATTGTTTTGACATCAATCGTAGGCATATATAGGTGGAATAGATATACTTACCTATTATGAACAACTTATTTTTCATTTTATTTCAATAATACACTACTTTATTTATGTTTTTTTAATATTATTTTTATTTTCAGTAATTATATTATTATTTTTATATATCTACCTATATATGATATAGATATATAAGATTATAAACTTCTTAAAAATATAGGTACATAAGGTACACCATATTTTTGTGTTTTATTTATTTTCCTAAACAAAACGTTATGATCATTATTGGCCTTGTCGGATAACCACAAATCTGGCTTATCTACTACAAATATGAAAGAAACATTAAGTTTATCTGTAAAAATATTAAATTAAAATCACATTATTCGTTTTATTAAGAAAAAATTCGAAATACCACTTATTTATATTAAAAACATTTTAATCACTTATTTTGAATATTCTATTTACTGCATTCATAATTTTTAAAACGCCCTCCATTATTTAAATACATTAAAAAACTATTTAAACACCTATTTTTAATATCCTTACTTACTGTATTAACAGTTTTTAAAAGTCCCTTCATTTTTGTATCTGACAATTATTGAAATACCTACGTAAAAAGATTCCTTTTACATGTTTTTAAACTTTGCCGCGTATATTTACATCATTCTTATGACAATTTAGCGAGCATGCGCATTATATGGAGCCACCAGTGGCATTTAGCATCTCGTCTATAGAGAGTTTTAGCAAATGTACGTAAGATTTCCGCTAACGTTACGTTAAACTTAGATTGTGACCTTTTTCATAAAGATTGAACGGAGTAGATTACAGTCTATCCCTAAGGTAACGTTAGCGGATGGTTAGCGGCTGTTTGCTAAAACTCCCTAATGTTTTCATCGACGGCCGGGTGAGGCTGGTTTGTATTTCAAGTGCCTACTCGATAATTTGGATAACAACAGGCATACCAGCCTATCTATCATATCTGCTGCGTGTAGCTGCTTGTGACCTTGTGAGCGGCGGGGATTTACATAAGTCGTTTTATTATTTATCTTTTATCTACGCTTGGTTGCGCAGTTCTTTTGTTTTTCGTTAGCCGGTAAAATGTAAAAGTGTTTAGCTCACACAATAAGAATAATAAGATGGAACAGTTCATGCAAAAGTAAGTAATAGTACCGTTATTTTTTGCTGTAGTTAGAAAAGTATGATAAAAACAGTTTTCCTGTTTTAGATATAAACCGGAAATAATTGACAAATTAGTGAAAAACCTGTTAAAACGTTCGCAGAGGTGTATTGACGTTCACGGTGTTCATTTTGAAAATCTACTTTAATTTTAATTAATTATTTGTATCTGTTAGTTTGTTCTGTTACTTTATGAAATAAAGTGAGCCCGGTCCTGTGTAGATGTTCAATTTCTTATTGGAAAATGCAGCAGTTAAAAATAAATGAAGATGGTACCTAATTTGTGTAGAGTTTTAAAAATACAGTGTAAAATATTTGATTTCAATTTTATAAATACTGATTTATAATATTGTAGTCGCCATTATAAAAATTTACTGTATATAAGAAAATCAAGATGGTGGCATTAAATATTATTACATTATTTTATTTATTGATCCATGTACTATTTAAATGTGCAGTAACATTTATTAAAATCTAATATACAGGGTGATATTCTAGCTAAGAAGAGCAATATAAAAAATGAGAATCCGGTCCTGGAATTTTTTTAAAATTAAATTATGGTTTTGATTAAACTAGGAGAGTGTAACTTTTGTACAAAATTGTATCAAAATATATCTAGCCGTTCAAACAAAATGGCCGATTTTAGTTTTGGTAAAAAATCATAAAACACTCTATATTTTAGAAACGAGTAAGATTAAAGGCTAAGTATGGGGGTGTTTTGAACTCAGCTAAGTGTACTCTACCTTCCATTAAGCTGTGTCCGTTTAAATCTGAAACACCCTGTATGAACAAAAGTTTAGCAACACTGTGCGGCACCTTCGGTAGGTAAAACGGCACGATTCCGCATGAAAAATGGCACAGTAAAAAATCTGCTTGGAACAACGCTGACTATGCTCACGATCTTCTCACAATCAAGGATTTGAGGTAGTATTCACATATTACACTCAACTGATGCTCATTTTAATATGTATTTTTAATCAATTTTATAAAAAGGATCTACACATGCCTGTTGTAAGATGAACAAATTATTAATAATTAATTTAGCTGCAATTGCAATATGTTTAGATGATAAACACAAAAAAAAACGGAAGATAATATGTGTTGTGTTTATGATATTTTCAGAAAACGAAAAACTGAAGGAGAATTTTTCACTCTATATAAAGGCCTTGTAGATGATACAATATTTTCGTATTACAAATCCTCATACAAATCATAAATTTCAACACAATTTGAATAAAATTTCAGCAAATTTGATTAAGCAAAATCCTACATTTGGGGGGTTCAAAATATCCGCAAGGAGAAAGACCATGGTAAAAGATCATGAGCGTACTGTGAGCGAACCGCCAAATATGAATATTTCCATTTAAATAGCATCGCTCCTTGAATGGAGCGTGACCTGAACTACAGTGAAAATCGTTCTTAAGCATATGTACTCAATAAAATTCCAGAATACATCGAAAAACATAATTTTTACCTTTTAAAGAATACATTAAGAATATTTTTAAGCTTAAAAGTTTTATTTTAGTCAATTTGGTTAAAAGAAATACTCTTTGGATTTTTGATGACTTTATTAAAACTAATTCTATCCCATCCACATTTGGAGAAAACACCATATTCTCAATAAGCTAATTTAATGAACCAGTGCAGTCCATGATTACCTACTTCATACATGAAAGAAAATTAGAATGCATACATTTAAAATGCAAAATATAAGTGACAAGTACTTTAAATTAAAACAAAGTGCCATTAATAAAATGTAAGCAGAAATAAGTTTAAAATAAGTCAAAATGATATAACTGAGATAATGCAAGAAAACCATAGTGCAGATGATGGAGCTATACTTAACGTCAACCCTGTGTATGACAGACTTCATTGACATCAAACAGTCTAGCTGTAAGCCGTTGCACTATCAAGAATAATTGACAAAATATTTAGTATCAATCTCTGTATTACACATTTTTATTTGTTACGTTGACTTTCTGAACAAAATCCCAGTGGTTAGGCCTATGCTTATAGAAACAAAAACACTTTGGGGCACATACACCTAGAAAACTTACTGCATATGCCCATGAAATTATAATGTACTGTTTTAATTTTATTTACTTGACTTCAGATTAGTGTATGAAAGGTTTTCCTAGTGCCCCACTTTCATAGTTCATTTTTTAATTTTAGGAAAAGATAAAATTGTACATGTAGATATAGGTTAAATCTGTGATCCTCTGGAGTCATTTTTCCAAAATTTTATTCCGTTTTTTCTATATAAATGAAAATAAAAACATAATAGTAAAAAAATCGATATTTTTTAGAGAAAAAAAAAACATACCTATTTATAAATTTTGAAAAACTTGCTCCAGATGAGCACACATATACATTATTTTTTCATTTACTAAAAATAAAAAATACTTTACAAGTGGATTACTACATTTTCCTTATATTGTGATATTTTTCGTTTGTAAACTGGGGCCCTAGAGGCATAAATAAAAAAGTTTTCTATATGTACTAAACTGTATGAGGACGCTGTAAATCATAAAGTTGATAGGTATGTACATACAAAAATAAGTAAATACAGGCAACTAGCTAAATTTATGTAGAAAGGTGTAGAAGGTACGAGGGGCAAATCACTCCCGCAATACGTGTACAAAATGTCCGCAATCCCATTGAAAATCGCCGCAGTCTCATCAAAATCAGTGACAATCGCTAAGAAATCGCCGCAGTCGTTCCGAATTCGCTCGCAGTCGTTCCGAATTCCCTTGCAGTCCCCCGAATTCTCTAGCAGTCACTGAGCAATCACTAGCAATCGTTAAAAATCGCGCGCAGTAAGGTGACATTAACCAATTAGGCATTCCAACGACCTGTCCAAATGGCTACCAGTGGGTAATGACAGTTTAGATATGGCAACCCTGTTGTCATGTTGTCATTTACAGGTTCAATGATACATATATAGTTATATAGATTGCTCAAAGCTGGTCGTTTATGAGCGGCCATATTGTCTGGTAAATATTTATTAATTTGAATCGGTTTAGCAAAAATGTGTTTTAAAACCAATTTTTAGCCTTTAGGTATTAAAAAAAAAAATTGCTTATATTTTTACTTTAAGGCATAAGCTTATGTTTATTTTGAAAAATATGGATGATCAATCTATGTAACTATCTATTTCATTGATCTTGTCAAATCACCAGGCCTACAGGGTTGCCATAATTTTTCCATATCATAACCCGTCAAAACCCACTGGTAGTCATTCAGTTTGGAATGCCTAATTAGCCATTGTTGATGTAGGGTGCTTTGATTAAGCCATCTAAACCATTTTGTGTAAAGAAATTGCAGTTTACATTTATCAAAAGGGTCCTTCCGTGCATTTTGAGGCAAGAACTATTAAGTTAAATTTACATTTTGAAATTTGAAGGTTTTTTTAGGATAAATTTAGACACTAAATCTACTTGTATACAAGATTTTACAAGGTGGTCGAAAATTGTCCCTTTTCATCTAGTTTTTTTTTTTTTTTATGTATAACAAAATTGTTGGTATTTTGTGGGGGTTGGGGTGATACACGTTTTAATTAGGGTTTTAAATGTATTTTTACTTTCCTATCTGTTTACAGATAAGGAAAGTATAGGAATCATGATTTTTTTCGACCTCGAATTTTCGACGGTTTTTTATTTTTTGGGGTATCCTGAATCTGTTTTGACTATTTTCGCGATGATGTCTATGTGTGTGTCTGTATCCTCGATAACTCATGAACGGATACAAATAAAAACACCAAATTTTAAACTTAAACTTTATTCCGGCGTCCAATTAGCTGATTAGATTTTGGGCAGAGTCGGAACATTTGGAGGGTACTTTATAGTCATCATTTTTATATTTTATGAAATATATCTGTTATTTACGTTTGGAGAAGAAATTTTTTCAAATAAAAGTTACTTACAATATTATTATCTATAATTTGTTCTATACAAAATTTGGTCCGTATTCGAGAAATTTGACAAAATGTAAAAAAAATATTTTTTTATAAAAATTGTTCAAATAAAAGTTGTTTGTAATATAATTCTCTATAATTTTTGCCCTATACATAATTTCTCTAAAATGGACCGTATTCGAGATATTTAAGAAAATGTGTAAATTTCGAATTTTAAAGAAAAATCAAAAACGGATAAAGTAAAAAACATTAAATTTTAAACTTAAGTTTCCATATATGATGTAGATAATGAAAAGAGCATTTTTTATGGATTGGAAGATCTTAATATAAAGGATTTTCGAAATTACTAGACAAAAAGTGATTCTGATACCTCATTTTTAAACATAATTGTGAACAACAAAAAAATGAAGGTAAAAAAATCAACTCTTTGTTGGTTATTTTCCACTGAAGACGGGCGCTTCTCAACTGACAGATTATCTCGTGTAAAAGGAACATCCTCAGCAGTACTAAATAACAAAAAAAAAACAAGTCCAGAAAAAACACACCTAAAATACCAAATAACTACAATGACAAAGATGTAACAGAAAGTGAAAAAACTACCTGTGAAAACACTTTGCTCCAGAAAAATATCAATGGCATTTTAATTAGGAACGAACAATATTACGCAATTCTTTACGAGTCGTGGTACATAGGTCGGATTGTTCAAATAATTGATGAAACCACTAGTAAAATAAAAAATTATAAATCTGAACTTGAAGAATATTTATGGCCAAAAAAAAACGACATTCAAATTGTTAAAAATAAATTAATATTTTACGGACCCATATCAATTCAATTGGATCTGGTCCATTTAAACTAGAAACAAACATCAATAAAATTTGTAAACGTCTAAAAAAACACTTTTATGAAATTTTTAAATAAAAAACCTCCAATTACTTAATTACTTAACTTGTTTTATTTACCTGTACCTATTTGTTCATTTAGGCATATCAAAGATATCTAATAATGGAGGCATGTAAGTACCTACATAGAAGTTTATATTTCGGGTATCACATCAATTAAAACTGATCTTTTAAATGAATAAAAAACGTACAAAAAGTTGATTTATTGATAAATTTGTCGTACACACTTAGTTTTAAATCAATGCATTGTATTTAGCACCTATACATGCGCTATACAAAATTTAGTTTTTCTGATGAAACACCTAGCTAATGCTTTTTTTACTGGAAACCAACTGGTAAGCCATACAATATCGTAGAAATCCTTCGGAATGCGTGCAATTTTGCAATAATACTGACAATCCATACGTACGAGTAAATCACCGCAATCAATAGGGAAATTGCCGCAATCAATAGAGAAATCGTTGCAGTCAATACATAAATCACCGCAGTCACGGGACATCTGTCGGAAGTCATGTGGAAATCACCGCAGTCATCCAGAAATCGCCGCAGTCATCTAGAAATTGCCGCAGTCATCCAGAAATCGCCATATGATTGCGGAAATCATATGAATTCGGCAATACATGTACATTTTTACAAAGAGTGATTTGCCCCTCGAGAAGGTATTAAGGCAAATCGAATTTTCGATGGTTTTAGTAGGTAAGTGTGCTAATTGCAAGAGGACATAGCTCATACATATAAGTATATCTTTATTTTTTAATCATTTAATGTTTCCTAAGTTTTATTGCTTAATATTCATAATACAAATGTATGGCTGATATATCTGTATTGGCCATGCTTATATACATATCAGCCACAAACAATAATAATAATAATAAAGGTCTTTATTGTTTTCATTACAGCATTTTACAAAATTAATATTACTAATAGTTTATTAAAGAAAACAAAAGGCGAAGTTCACTTTCCAAAGTTTAAAAAAAAAACACTTGGAAAATGTTCTTCCACTTAACCCAAACATATTGGTCTAATCATATTTTATTTATCTTCACTAAGTTTATGTTAATGTTTATGTTATTCTGCATAAACAGGTACCCCTACTCAAAGTACTTACTACTATGAAAGATGGTATCAATGAAATAATAATTTTTATGTGCAGTACACAATGTAGGAATCTTTGTGTGTTGAAAGCACCTAAATTTGTTAAAATTGTTTCATTATTCACTGAATGTAAGTATTTATGCCTACAAACAATGGGTCAAATTAATTTCTGTCATGACAAGTCCAAATCAGTTTTTTTTTTTGAAAACTACATCATGGCAACATTGCAGGGTTCGAAAATATCATGATATTTATATAAATATCAAAATATCGGATATATATCCGATATATATCAACTTCCTGATATTTATTTTTATAAACAATTTTTAAGGTCTTTCTTAAATAAGATCAATAAATTAAACGCATTAAAAATGTGATTTACCAAATTTATTGAAAAAAGTAAACAAGATTCTCAAAAACAACAAAAAAAAATAAAAACAAAATAGTTAATTAGTTAAAAAATTGATCAAAGTTCGTCATCCGAATCAGAAGGAATCTCCTGTGCAGATGCAGTGGCCTCATCCCATATCCATTCTATATTACTACTGTTGCAAGCTTTAGCTGTAGACGCATGCTCTCTGTTTAAATATTTAAACAAAAAAACAAGTTTGGCTGTTTTGTCACGTTCCAATCGATTTCTTAATTTTGATTGTACCAAGCCGAATTTTCCAATGATGCTGTCGATGCAATTGCTGTTAGTAGCTTTTCACAAAATGTTAGAAAGTTTTCTTTTTCTGTAGGCCAACCGGTAAGGCATAATGACTTCCACCACACTAATGGACTGGTATTGCGGAATTGTAGTCCAAATATATATTTAGGAAATGGGAGCGAGTTAGATGTTAAGGCCATTACAAATGGCAAAAAATCTTCGTTCCTACTGGCAATAAATGCATATGCTTCTTCTTTCTGCTCGTTGTTTAATCGTTGTCCAAGAAATCTATGATCCAACATATTTGCTGCAAAATGAGCACCTCCTAACGCCATATTTCTGTGCTTGTGAAAATGTTTTTTAACCTCAAGTGGTTGATCTTGTAAATCTTTTTCTAATTTATTCCAAATTTCAACAGTTACGGAAATAGTTGTTATTGCTCTTTGCATTCGATCAAGGGCCACTGCAATTGGTGTTAAGCGGGCTACAAGATCAACAGCGTTCTTTGCGACATGGCTATCGTTTACAATTTTAATAATTTCAATATCAATATCATCTTTATTGTCTTGGCATATTTGCACAA
This sequence comes from Psylliodes chrysocephalus, assembly GCA_927349885.1. NCBI lineage: Eukaryota > Metazoa > Arthropoda > Insecta > Coleoptera > Chrysomelidae > Psylliodes > Psylliodes chrysocephalus. The sequence continues at coordinate 8,043,794 of OV651824.1, read as the reverse complement.
GTATACCTCTATTATCTAAATATGATTTGATTGCGTCACTCATTGTGTTCCATCGTACCTCCTGGGGCATCACTAGTTTTTTTGTTTTTCCCTGCGCTTGTTTAAATAATGCAGCAGGAACATGCTTATTTCTAAAATATTTTATTACTGTAATTATAACATTTGTAGCTTCTGGAATTTTTAGATCCTGTGCTAGTAAATTTAGCACATGGGCTGAGCATCCATATTGAATAATATCAAAGTCATTAACAAGATCCAGGCGCATTTTTTGTACGTTAGCGGCATTGTCCGTTACAAAACTCCCCACTGTAACTTGAAAATCTTCTTGAGCAATTTTTATAGCTTTTATAGCAAGATCTCTTAAATTTTCTGCAGTATGACGATCTATGCCTGTGTCTACACAATCTATCAAAATAGATTCTCCATTTGAAGTCACTATGCTGCAACAAATAAGTGGTTCATTGTGTATATTGCTCCAACCATCCATTGACATACACACTGTAGAATTTTCAATTTCATTTCTGCAATCCGTTTTAACTTCTCTGTGCACAGTATTCAAAAGAGTATCACCTATTTGTTTTGCAGAGGCGCCTTTGTAACCTGGGCGTAATATGCAGCACATTTTTTTTAACTCTGGGTGATCAGCGTGGTTGAACGGCGTATTTGTGGCATAAAAGTATCGAGCTATTTGCTTGTTAATATTAATTGAATGTTCTTTTGATGTTGCAATAATGTCCAAGTTACTAAAAATAGATAACTGTCTTTGTTTCTTGGCAGGCGGTAGAATGTCGCTATTATCTAAAAAAAAAAATGTCGAGCTATAATTCATATCTATAGGAATAATTTGAGGATTAAAAATCTAATAAACCCTCGAATAAACCTGTATATATTTTTTAATTACCTTCTTCTTTACTTGTTGACGCTATCGGCTCTATATTTTGTAAAAATTGTCCCGGTTTCTTTGCAGGTTGTAAAATAACGCAATCATCTGAAAAAAAATATCGATCTGTAGTTCATATTTCTTTAGGAATACGCCCAGGAATAGTATTTATTTTACAATTTATTAAACATAATTTTTCTTTAATTTACCTTCCTCTTCTTTACTTGTTGATGCTATCTGTACAGTAATGTTCCTAAAGTCTTTGGCACTTTCTTTAGCACAACTTTGTAGGTGTTTTTTCATTCGTGTAAGTATACCTTGCATTTCTTTTTGACACAGTTTGCACCTTGCCCAATTGCCACTATTTTTCGATGTAATACAGTCAAACTTTGCCCATACTATATCTTTATTCTTTGGCATTTTCTTTAAATACCTGTTATTATCACTACGATATCACACAATCTAATTAAAAGCACAACAAAAAGTACAAATGACGATTCCGCGGCGATTAAGTTAAAATCAGCATCTAAAGATATTCTAAAACGAAGTTGGTGATTCCCCCGAAAATGCTCCATCGATCGGACAAACGGTCGGTAAATGTAAATACCCGTTTTCAGCCGTTGCATAGGCGTGCTCATGGTCTTAAATCACGATTAACTACGAAATTTTTACGCAGCGTCGCACATTTCAGTAAATCTATAAATATCCGTGATATATATCATTGCTTATAAATATCGATATATATCGTGATATATATCATGATATATATCGGTCGAACCCTGCAACATTGAACGAAAGTAACTTTTTTGAGTAAAAACTTCAGTTTCCTATTTGAATGTCAGAAATGTCAAAAAGTTATTGTTCCTGCTGCTTTCATTGACAATTAGGCATTCCAAACAAATGAATTACCAGTGGGCAGGTTTGATATATCTAAGGGTGGCGACATATGGTGTATTATATCTACTTTACGTAAAATCATGAATAATGGAATACATTTAAATATTTTATGTCAAACACAATAAAAATAATATTTAAAAAACCCATCTATACATTTTTTCATAAATTGGCAGGCTTGGCGAGTACTACTTTGAATAAAAAATAGCGTCCAAGTTGCAAGACTATGTCGCTACCCCCTTAAATATACAAGAATTTCCCACTGGCACCTATTGTTTGACAGGTCCTTGGAATGCCTAATAAAACATCTATTCCTACCAAGCAAGTATGATCTTTTAAAGTGACTAAATTCTGGAGATTAAAGAAAAGTAACATATATTTTTATTTGTTGCGTCCAAACAAAGCAAGTTGGTATATAGGTAAGTTTGGTTAAATCCCAAAAATCTGTGGTAGCTTTGAGTACACGCAATTTCCGTAGATCCTGTATGAACTGTAAAATACGGATATTGAATATAATATAGCCCTATGTACTTACTTTTCTGACAGACAGCGCACGGATACTTTTTCCTCTTCGAAGTGCTTTTTAACGGTTTCAATATCCTTTCGGTTTGTTTACTGCTACTTGGCTGTACGAAATAGTCAGGATAATTATTAATTTCATTTTTCAAAGTCGGTAAATCACAATGCGTATTCAACCATTTATTCTCAATTTTAAGTTGCACATATTCACTTATTTCTGGCTTGATCTTGACATCACTACCACTAACTTCTACACTTTTTATTGGCAAATCCGATGGTTCTTCATTTTTAGGCACTTCGCTTTCGATAAATTCTTGTTTAATTTTATCAATGTTTATGGTTTTCGGTTTTGTATAATCGTTCTCTTCTGTTTGACCAGACACAAGATTTGGTTCTGTTTTAATAACCCTTTCATAAAGATCGAAGGGTTCTTGTTTCACCTCCATCATTTTAAAAATTGTATAAATTTTGTTATAACAATATCAGTTGCTATTTATTATTATCTTGTTTTCAATTTTCAGTTGTATCGAATGTAAATTGTAAAATAAATATAAAAATAAAAATATAACAACATTCAATCTTCAATCAGTTCGGTGTCAGGCTGTCACATGTCATCACAGATCACTTTAGGTCTTTTCCTTTGCATCGAAAGTGTAGCACTGAGTTACGTTACTTCTGAAAATATTGTTCCATCCATACAATTTGTATAAATGGAACGATATTTTCAGAAGTGGTGTAGCTCGGTCCTACACTTTGAATATTATTCAAAGGTCCTACACCCAGTATATATACCAATACAGTAGCGACAGATCATTTTTTATGAGGGGTCCATATTTTTCTGCGCATGTCCGAAAATAAGCGACAAAAACGTCAACGTCAATAGTGTCAATGCAATGTAAATATGTCATTATTTTTGTTTGTTTGCAGTGCATATTTTGAGACATTTTTATTATTTTAGTTTTTCATTTATTGTAATATTTTTGAAATGGCTTCTGCACCTGATCAGAAAAGAGATGTGTCTATCGCCCTTGTCCATCTCAAACAGAGTAAACAGACAAAGGGACAAGTTATTTTGCATTTCCCATGGAGCCAGAAAGGTATGTCTTAAGAAAATACTTTCAATTTTTATATTTGAAAACCAAATATTTATTTGACAACCAAATATTTATTATTTAAATGTCTGGAGGACAATTTTTACAATTTCAACAAAAATAATGTAAAAAATATATAATTTCTGAACTACCGTCAATCTAAACATTTGTTATCAACTTTACTTGTGTGAAGTTAGCGCCCGGCGCTGGCGCCCAATATCAGCGCTTACCCCCCTCCACAAAGACAAGTTCACACTGCTTAAATTCATCAAAACTTTGAGTAGCTGCAATTTTTCATTTAGATACTTTTCTTTCTTTTTCTCGTTAATAGGGGAGACAACAAGAAAATAATAAATTGAACATAAAAATATATCTATATAATTTTACGTAACTACAGCGTTTTGTATCACATATATTCTGCCTGTGAGGATTTTTAAGACCTCATGAGGACTATAGGTAATATGATAGACGAGAGAATTATTTTTTTACGAGAAAATGGTGCGTTGAACCACATACTGGTTATATGGGATTTAATCTACTACTTGAGGACTACTTTTTCTAAAACCCCGGCGTCCTAGGTTAAAACGCACCCCTAAATATGTATTATTTTTTTTACGAGAAAATTAGGCGTTGTGCCATATTCTGGTTATTTGGGATTTATTCTTCTACTTGGAAACTAATTTTTCCAAAAATGGCGGTTTTCTAAAACCCCGGCGTCATAGATTAAAAAGCACCCCTAAAAGATTATTATTTTTTTACAAGGAAACGGCGCTTTGTGCCACATTCTGACTGAGTGGGAGTTAATCAGGTACCTCACGACTACATTCCCTAAAAATTTCAGTTTTCTAAAACCTCGGCGTCCTAGGTTAAAACGCACCCCTAAATATATATTATTTTTTTACGAGAAAATTAGGCGTTGTGCCATATTCTGGTTATTTGGGATTTAATATTCTACTTGGAAACTAATTTTTCCAAAAATGGCGGTTTTCTAAAACCCCGGCGTCATAGATTAAAAAGCACCCCTAAAAGAATATTATTTTTTTACAAGGAAACGGCGCTTTGTGCCACATTCTGACTGAGTGGGAGTTAATCAGGTACCTCACGACTACATTCCCTAAAAATTTCAGTTTTCTAAAACCTCGGCGTCCTAGGTTAAAACGCACCCCTAAATATATATTATTTTTTTACGAGAAAATTAGGCGTTGTGCCATATTCTGGTTATTTGGGATTTAATATTCTACTTGGAAACTAATTTTTCCAAAAATGGCGGTTTTCTAAAACCCCGGCGTCATAGATTAAAAAGCACCCCTAAAAGAATATTATTTTTTTACAAGGAAACGGCGCTTTGTGCCACATTCTGACTGAGTGGGAGTTAATCAGGTACCTCACGACTACATTCCCTAAAAATTTCAGTTTTCTAAAACCCCGGCGTCCTAGGTTAAAACGCACCCCTAAATATATATTATTTTTTTACGAGAAAATTAGACGTTGTGCCATATTCTGGTTATTTGGGATTTAATCTTCTACTTGGAAACTAATTTTTCTAAAAATGGCGGTTTTCTAAAACCCCGGCGTCATAGATTAAAAAGCACCCCTAAAAGAATATTATTTTTTTACAAGGAAACGGCGCTTTGTGCCACATTCTGACTAAGTGGGAGTTAATCAGGTACCTCACGACTACATTCCCTAAAAATTTCAGTTTTCTAAAACCCCGGCGTCCTAGGTTAAAACGCACCCCTAAATATATATTATTTTTTTACGAGAAAATTAGGCGTTGTGCCATATTCTGGTTATTTGGGATTTAATCTTCTACTTGGAAACTAATTTTTCTAAAAATGGCGGTTTTCTAAAACCCCGGCGTCATAGATTAAAAAGCACCCCTAAAAGAATATTATTTTTTACAAGGAAACGGCGCTTTGTGCCACATTCTGACTAAGTGGGAGTTAATCAGGTACCTCACGACTACATTCCCTAAAAATTTCAGTTTTCTAAAACCCCGGCGTCCTAGGTTAAAACGCACCCCTAAATATATATTATTTTTTTTACGAGAAAATTAGGCGTTGTGCCATATTCTGGTTATTTGGGATTTAATCTTCTACTTGGAAACTAATTTTTCTAAAAATGGCGGTTTTCTAAAACCCCGGCGTCATAGATTAAAAAGCACCCCTAAAAGAATATTATTTTTTTACAAGGAAACGGCGCTTTGTGCCACATTCTGACTAAGTGGGAGTTAATCAGGTACCTCACGACTACATTCCCTAAAAATTTCAGTTTTCTAAAACCTCGGCGTCCTAGGTTAAAACGCACCCCTAAATATATATTATTTTTTTACGAGAAAATTAGGCGTTGTGCCATATTCTCGTTATTTGGGATTTAATATTCTACTTGGAAACTAATTTTTCCAAAAATGGCGGTTTTCTAAAACCCCGGCGTCATAGATTAAAAAGCACCCCTAAAAGAATATTATTTTTTTACAAGGAAACGGCGCTTTGTGCCACATTCTGACTGAGTGGGAGTTAATCAGGTACCTCACGACTACATTCCCTAAAAATTTCAGTTTTCTAAAACCCCGGCGTCCTAGGTTAAAACGCACCCCTAAATATATATTATTTTTTTACGAGAAAATTAGGCGTTGTGCCATATTCTGGTTATTTGGGATTTAATATTCTACTTGGAAACTAATTTTTCCAAAAATGGCGGTTTTCTAAAACCCCGGCGTCATAGATTAAAAAGCACCCCTAAAAGAATATTATTTTTTTACAAGGAAACGGCGCTTTGTGCCACATTCTGACTGAGTGGGAGTTAATCAGGTACCTCACGACTACATTCCCCAAAAATTTCAGTTTTCTAAAACCCCGGCGTCCTAGGTTAAAACGCACCCCTAAATATATATTATTTTTTTACGAGAAAATTAGGCGTTGTGCCATATTCTGGTTATTTGGGATTTAATCTTCTACTTGGAAACTAATTTTTCTAAAAATGGCGGTTTTCTAAAACCCCGGCGTCATAGATTAAAAAGCACCCCTAAAAGAATATTATTTTTTACAAGGAAACGGCGCTTTGTGCCACATTCTGACTAAGTGGGAGTTAATCAGGTACCTCACGACTACATTCCCTAAAAATTTCAGTTTTCTAAAACCCCGGCGTCCTAGGTTAAAACGCACCCCTAAATATATATTATTTTTTTACGAGAAAATTAGGCGTTGTGCCATATTCTCGTTATTTGGGATTTAATATTCTACTTGGAAACTAATTTTTCCAAAAATGGCGGTTTTCTAAAACCCCGGCGTCATAGATTAAAAAGCACCCCTAAAAGAATATTATTTTTTTACAAGGAAACGGCGCTTTGTGCCACATTCTGACTGAGTGGGAGTTAATCAGGTACCTCACGACTACATTCCCTAAAAATTTCAGTTTTCTAAAACCTCGGCGTCCTAGGTTAAAACGCACCCCTAAATATATATTATTTTTTTACGAGAAAATTAGGCGTTGTGCCATATTCTCGTTATTTGGGATTTAATATTCTACTTGGAAACTAATTTTTCCAAAAATGGCGGTTTTCTAAAACCCCGGCGTCATAGATTAAAAAGCACCCCTAAAAGAATATTATTTTTTTACAAGGAAACGGCGCTTTGTGCCACATTCTGACTGAGTGGGAGTTAATCAGGTACCTCACGACTACATTCCCTAAAAATTTCAGTTTTCTAAAACCCCGGCGTCCTAGGTTAAAACGCACCCCTAAATATATATTATTTTTTTACGAGAAAATTAGGCGTTGTGCCATATTCTGGTTATTTGGGATTTAATCTTCTACTTGGAAACTAATTTTTCTAAAAATGGCGGTTTTCTAAAACCCCGGCGTCATAGATTAAAAAGCACCCCTAAAAGAATATTATTTTTTTACAAGGAAACGGCGCTTTGTGCCACATTCTGACTAAGTGGGAGTTAATCAGGTACCTCACGACTACATTCCCTAAAAATTTCAGTTTTCTAAAACCCCGGCGTCCTAGGTTAAAACGCACCCCTAAATATATATTATTTTTTTACGAGAAAATTAGGCGTTGTGCCATATTCTGGTTATTTGGGATTTAATCTTCTACTTGGAAACTAATTTTTTTAAAAATGGCGGTTTTCTAAAACCCCGGCGTCATAGATTAAAAAGCACCCCTAAAAGAATATTATTTTTTACAAGGAAACGGCGCTTTGTGCCACATTCTGACTAAGTGGGAGTTAATCAGGTACCTCACGACTACATTCCCTAAAAATTTCAGTTTTCTAAAACCCCGGCGTCCTAGGTTAAAACGCACCCCTAAATATATATTATTTTTTTACGAGAAAATTAGGCGTTGTGCCATATTCTGGTTATTTGGGATTTAATCTTCTACTTGGAAACTAATTTTTCTAAAAATGGCGGTTTTCTAAAACCCCGGCGTCATAGATTAAAAAGCACCCCTAAAAGAATATTATTTTTTTACAAGGAAACGGCGCTTTGTGCCACATTCTGACTAAGTGGGAGTTAATCAGGTACCTCACGACTACATTCCCTAAAAATTTCAGTTTTCTAAAACCCCGGCGTCCTAGGTTAAAACGCACCCCTAAATATATATTATTTTTTTACGAGAAAATTAGGCGTTGTGCCATATTCTGGTTATTTGGGATTTAATCTTCTACTTGGAAACTAATTTTTCTAAAAATGGCGGTTTTCTAAAACCCCGGCGTCATAGATTAAAAAGCACCCCTAAAAGAATATTATTTTTTACAAGGAAACGGCGCTTTGTGCCACATTCTGACTAAGTGGGAGTTAATCAGGTACCTCACGACTACATTCCCTAAAAATTTCAGTTTTCTAAAACCCCGGCGTCCTAGGTTAAAACGCACCCCTAAATATATATTATTTTTTTACGAGAAAATTAGGCGTTGTGCCATATTCTGGTTATTTGGGATTTAATCTTCTACTTGGAAACTAATTTTTCTAAAAATGGCGGTTTTCTAAAACCCCGGCGTCATAGATTAAAAAGCACCCCTAAAAGAATATTATTTTTTTACAAGGAAACGGCGCTTTGTGCCACATTCTGACTAAGTGGGAGTTAATCAGGTACCTCACGACTACATTCCCTAAAAATTTCAGTTTTCTAAAACCTCGGCGTCCTAGGTTAAAACGCACCCCTAAATATATATTATTTTTTTACGAGAAAATTAGGCGTTGTGCCATATTCTCGTTATTTGGGATTTAATATTCTACTTGGAAACTAATTTTTCCAAAAATGGCGGTTTTCTAAAACCCCGGCGTCATAGATTAAAAAGCACCCCTAAAAGAATATTATTTTTTTACAAGGAAACGGCGCTTTGTGCCACATTCTGACTGAGTGGGAGTTAATCAGGTACCTCACGACTACATTCCCTAAAAATTTCAGTTTTCTAAAACCTCGGCGTCCTAGGTTAAAACGCACCCCTAAATATATATTATTTTTTTACGAGAAAATTATGCGTTGTGCCATATTCTGGTTATTTGGAATTTAATCTACTTCTTGGAAACTAATTTTTCCAAAAATGGCGGTTTTCTAAAACCCCGGCGTCATAGATTAAAAAGCACCCCTAAAAGAATATTATTTTTTTACAAGGAAACGGCGCTTTGTGCCACATTCTGACTGAGTGGGAGTTAATCAGGTACCTCACGACTACATTCCCTAAAAATTTCAGTTTTCTAAAACCTCGGCGTCCTAGGTTAAAACGCACCCCTAAATATATATTATTTTTTTACGAGAAAATTAGGCGTTGTGCCATATTCTCGTTATTTGGGATTTAATATTCTACTTGGAAACTAATTTTTCCAAAAATGGCGGTTTTCTAAAACCCCGGCGTCATAGATTAAAAAGCACCCCTAAAAGAATATTATTTTTTTACAAGGAAACGGCGCTTTGTGCCACATTCTGACTGAGTGGGAGTTAATCAGGTACCTCACGACTACATTCCCTAAAAATTTCAGTTTTCTAAAACCCCGGCGTCCTAGGTTAAAACGCACCCCTAAATATATATTATTTTTTTACGAGAAAATTAGGCGTTGTGCCATATTCTGGTTATTTGGGATTTAATATTCTACTTGGAAACTAATTTTTCCAAAAATGGCGGTTTTCTAAAACCCCGGCGTCATAGATTAAAAAGCACCCCTAAAAGAATATTATTTTTTTACAAGGAAACGGCGCTTTGTGCCACATTCTGACTGAGTGGGAGTTAATCAGGTACCTCACGACTACATTCCCCAAAAATTTCAGTTTTCTAAAACCCCGGCGTCCTAGGTTAAAACGCACCCCTAAATATATATTATTTTTTTACGAGAAAATTAGGCGTTGTGCCATATTCTGGTTATTTGGGATTTAATCTTCTACTTGGAAACTAATTTTTCTAAAAATGGCGGTTTTCTAAAACCCCGGCGTCATAGATTAAAAAGCACCCCTAAAAGAATATTATTTTTTACAAGGAAACGGCGCTTTGTGCCACATTCTGACTAAGTGGGAGTTAATCAGGTACCTCACGACTACATTCCCTAAAAATTTCAGTTTTCTAAAACCCCGGCGTCCTAGGTTAAAACGCACCCCTAAATATATATTATTTTTTTACGAGAAAATTAGGCGTTGTGCCATATTCTCGTTATTTGGGATTTAATATTCTACTTGGAAACTAACTTTTCCAAAAATGGCGGTTTTCTAAAACCCCGGCGTCATAGATTAAAAAGCACCCCTAAAAGAATATTATTTTTTTACAAGGAAACGGCGCTTTGTGCCACATTCTGACTGAGTGGGAGTTAATCAGGTACCTCACGACTACATTCCCTAAAAATTTCAGTTTTCTAAAACCTCGGCGTCCTAGGTTAAAACGCACCCCTAAATATATATTATTTTTTTACGAGAAAATTATGCGTTGTGCCATATTCTGGTTATTTGGAATTTAATCTACTTCTTGGAAACTAATTTTTCCAAAAATGGCGGTTTTCTAAAACCCCGGCGTCATAGATTAAAAAGCACCCCTAAAAGAATATTATTTTTTTACAAGGAAACGGCGCTTTGTGCCACATTCTGACTAAGTGGGAGTTAATCAGGTACCTCACGACTACATTCCCTAAAAATTTCAGTTTTCTAAAACCCCGGCGTCCTAGGTTAAAACGCACCCCTAAATATATAATATTTTTTTACGAGAAAATTAGGCGTTGTGCCATATTCTGGTTATTTGGGATTTAATCTTCTACTTGGAAACTAATTTTTCTAAAAATGGCGGTTTTCTAAAACCCCGGCGTCATAGATTAAAAAGCACCCCTAAAAGAATATTATTTTTTTACAAGGAAACGGCGCTTTGTGCCACATTCTGAATAATAATAATTTTTTTACGAGAAAATTATGCGTTGTGTCATATTCTGGTTATTTGGAAACCATAGGTTATAACTTTGTTCAAAAAGTTTTCTTGTTAAATTGGCGTTTTTTTATAAATTCTTGTTTTCTAAAGCTAATTTCTCTATTTTTATCTTTTAAAGTCAAAATTAAGAAGGTTTGTGACGCCCATGCCAGGAGAGTTACTTAATGCTGATTTAGCGCTTTTGGGACAAATGAACCCGAATTGTTTAATATATTTTGGAGTATTTGAAGTTGAATTTCATTTGTACTGAAAAAACTATTGAATAAAGTAATAATATTGAAAAATACCGGCACAACGGCATTTCCTAATAGAATAGCAGCGTTGGGAAAATCTACGTTTTTGTTATTGTTGAAATAATATTTGTTTGAGAATTTATTTCCTTTGTGTTAGGAACTTTTCAAAGTGCGACGACGTCTTCAAAAAAAAACTTTATTTTTATTGGCAAAGTTTATAACAATTTAGTGATATAAGGATTTATTACCGAATCTGCGTCAATTAATATAACTAGTAAGTAATAACTAAATAAATATATGCACCTAACAGCTAGACTTTTTATGTTTAAATTGTTTGTAAATTTTACATTTTAATCTTGTATGTGTTATTTTTTCTTTCCTTTTCGTGTCATTATTTATTATGTTTATATTTTGACGAAACATGTACAATGTATTTTGACTTGTTGATTGAAAATAAAGATTATTACTATTTTAATTATATTAACATTATCCCCCTAACAACCTACGCATTTGATTCAAAGAATTAAATATTTCTTGTTTAAAGAAAATGTGTGTAAACACTTCTTAAGAGCCAATAAGCACGACAGATCTACCAAAAAAAGGTTAAATTAATAACTTAAATAATATTTTAGGAAAATAGTCAAATAGCAAAATAATATATATTTAGGGGTGCGTTTTAACCTAGGACGGGGTTTTAGAAAACTGAAATTTTTAGCGAATGTAGTCGTGAGGTACCTGATTAACTCCCACTTAGTCAGAATGTGGCACAAAGCGCCGTTTCCTTGTAAAAAAATAATAATCTTTTAGGGGTGCTTCTTAATCTATGACGCCGGGGTTTTAGAAAATTGTCATTTTTAGAAAAATTAGTCACCAAGAAGTAGATTAAATTCCAAATAACCAGAATATGGCACAACGCATAACTTTCTCGTAAAAAAATAATATATATTTAGGGGTGCGTTTTAACCTATGATGCCGGAGTTTTAGAAAACTGAAATTTTTAGGGAATGTAGTTGTGAGGTACCTGATTAAAGCCCACTTAGTCAAAATGTGGCACAAAGCGCCGTTTACTCGTAAAAAAATAATAATCTTTTAAGGGTGCTTCTTAATCTATGACGCCGGGGTTTTAGAAAATTGCCATTTTTAGAAAAATTGGTCACCAAGAAGTAGATTAAATTCCAAATAACCAGAATATGTCACAACGCATAACTTTCTCGTAAAAAATAATATATATTTAGGGGTGCGTTTTAACCTATGATTTCGGGGTTTTAGAAAACTGAAATTTTTAGGGAATGTAGTTGTGAGGTACCTGATTAAAGCCCACTTAGTCAGAATGTGGCACAAAGCGCCGTTTACTCGTAGAAAAATAATAATCTTTTAGGGGTGCTTCTTAATCTATGACGCCGGGGTTTTAGAAAATTGCCATTTTTAGAAAAATTGGTCACCAAGAAGTAGATTACATTCCAAATAACCAGAATATGGCACAACGCATAACTTTCTCGTAAAAAAATAATATATATTTAGGGGTGCGTTTTAACCTATGATGCCGGGGTTTTAGAAAACTGAAAATTTTAGGGAATGTAGTTGTGAGGTACCTGATTAAAGCCCACTTAGTCAAAATGTGGCACAAAGCGCCGTTTACTCGTAAAAAAATAATAATCTTTTAGGGGTGCTTCTTAATCTATGACGCCGGGGTTTTAGAAAATTGCCATTTTTAGAAAAATTGGTCACCAAGAAGTAGATTAAATTCCAAATAACCAGAATATGGCACAACGCATAATTTTCTCGTAAAAAAATAATATATATTTGGGGGTGCTTTTTAACCTATGACGCCGGGGTTTTAGAAAACTGAAATGTTTAGGGAATGTAGTCGTGAGGTACCTGATTAACTCCCATTTAGTCAGAATGTGGCACAAAGCGCCGTTTACTCGTAAAAAAAAATAATCTTTTAGGGGTGCTTCTTAATCTATGACGCCGGGGTTTTAGAAAATTGCCATTTTTAGAAAAATTAGTCACCAAGAAGTAGATTAAATTCCTAATAACCAGAATATGGCACAAGGCATAATTTTCTCGTAAAAAAATAATATATATTTAGGGGTGCTTTTTAACCTATGACGCCGGGGTTTAAGAAAACTAAAATTTTTAGGGAATGTAGTCGTGAGGTACCTGATTAACCCCCATTTAGTCAGAATGTGGCACAAAGCGCCGTTTACTCGTAAAAAAATAATAATCTTTTAGGGGTGCTTCTTAATCTATGACGCCGGGGTTTTAGAAAATTGCCATTTTTAGAAAAATTGGTCACCAAGAAGTAGATTACATTCCAAATAACCAGAATATGGCACAACGCATAACTTTCTCGTAAAAAAATAATATATATTTAGGGGTGCGTTTTAACCTATGATGCCGGGGTTTTAGAAAACTGAAATTTTTAGGGAATGTAGTTGTGAGGTACCTGATTAAAGTCCACTCAGTCAGAATGTGGCACAAAGCGCCGTTTACTCGTAAAAAAATAATAATCTTTTAGGGGTGCTTCTTAATCTATGACGCCGGGGTTTTAGAAAATTGCCATTTTTAGAAAAATTGGTCACCAAGAAGTAGATTACATTCCAAATAACCAGAATATGGCACAACGCATAACTTTCTCGTAAAAAAATAATATATATTTAGGGGTGCTTTTTAACCTATGACGCCGGGGTTTTAGAAAACTGAAATTTTTAGGGAATGTAGTCGTGAGGTACCTGATTAACTCCCATTTAGTCAGATTGTGGCACAAAGCGCCGTTTACTCGTAAAAAATAATAATCTTTTAGGGGTGCTTCTTAATCTATGACGCCGAGGTTTTAGAAAATTGCCATTTTTAGAAAAATTAGTCACCAAGAAGTAGATTAAATTCCAAATAACCAGAATATGGCACAACGCATAATTTTCTCGTAAAAAAATAATATATATTTAGGGGTGCGTTTTAACCTATGATGCCGGGGTTTTAGAAAACTGAAATTTTTAGGAAATGTAGTTGTGAGGTACCTGATTAAAGCCCACTTAGTCAGAATGTGGCACAAAGCGCCGTTTACTCGTAAAAAAATAATAATCTTTTAGGGGTGCTTCTTAATCTATGACGCCGGGGTTTTAGAAAAATGCCATTTTTAGAAAAATTGGTCACCAAGAAGTAGATTACATTCCAAATAACCAGAATATGGCACAACGCATAACTTTCTCGTAAAAAAATAATATATATTTAGGGGTGCGTTTTAACCTATGATGCCGGGGTTTTAGAAAACTGAAATTTTTAGGGAATGTAGTTGTGAGGTACCTGATTAAAGCCCACTTAGTCAGAATGTGGCACAAAGCGCCGTTTACTCGTAAAAAAATAATAATCTTTTGGGGGTGCTTCTTAATCTATGAAGCCGGGGTTTTAGAAAATTGCCATTTTTAGAAAAATTGGTCACCAAGAAGTAGATTAAATTCCAAATAACCAGAATATGGCACAACGCATAATTTTCTCGTAAAAAAATAATATATATTTAGGGGTGCTTTTTAACCTATGACGCCGGGGTTTTAGAAAACTGAAATATTTAGGGAATGTAGTCGTGAGGTACCTGATTAACTTCCATTTAGTCAGAATGTGGCACAAAGCGCCGTTTACTCTTAAAAAAAAAAATAATCTTTTAGGGGTGCTTCTTAATCTATGACGCCGGGGTTTTAGAAAATTGTCATTTTTAGAAAAATTAGTCACCAAGAAGTAGATTAAATTCCTAATAACCAGAATATGGCACAATGCATAATTTTCTCGTAAAAAAATAATATATATTTAGGGGTGCTTTTTAACCTATGACGACGGGGTTTTAGAAAACTGAAATTTTTAGGGAATGTAGTCGTGAGGTACCTGATTAACTCCCATTTAGTCAGAATGTGGCACAAAGCGCCGTTTACTCGTAAAAAATAATAATCTTTTAGGGGTGCTTCTTAATCTATGACGCCGAGGTTTTAGAAAATTGCCATTTTTAGAAAAATTAGTCACCAAGAAGTAGATTAAATTCCAAATAACCAGAATATGGCACAACGCATAATTTTCTCGTAAAAAAATAATATATATTTAGGGGTGCGTTTTAACCTATGATGCCGGGGTTTTAGAAAACTGAAATTTTTAGGGAATGTAGTTGTGAGGTACCTGATTAAAGCCCACTTAGTCAGAATGTGGCACAAAGCGCCGTTTACTCGTAAAAAAATAATAATCTTTTAGGGGTGCTTCTTAATCTATGACGCCGGGGTTTTAGAAAAATGCCATTTTTAGAAAAATTGGTCACCAAGAAGTAGATTAAATTCCAAATAACCAGAATATGGCACAACGCATAACTTTCTCGTAAAAAAATAATATATATTTAGGGGTGCGTTTTAACCTATGATGCCGAGGTTTTAGAAAAACTGAAATTTTTAGGGAATGTAGTTGTGAGGTACCTGATTAAAGCCCACTTAGTCAGAATGTGGCACAAAGCGCCGTTTACTCGTAAAAAAATAATCTTTTAAGGGTGCTTCTTAATCTATGACGCCGGGGTTTTAGAAAACCGCCATTTTTAGAAAAATTAGTTTCCAAGTAGAAGATTAAATCCCAAATAACCAGAATATGGCACAACGCCTAATTTTCTCGTAAAAAAATAATATATATTTAGGGGTGCGTTTTAACCTAGGACGCCGGGGTTTTAGAAAACTGAAATTTTTAGGGAATGTAGTCGTGAGGTACCTGATTAACTCCCACTCAGTCAGAATGTGGCACAAAGCGCCGTTTCCTTGTAAAAAAATAATATTCTTTTAGGGGTGCTTTTTAATCTATGACGCCGGGGTTTTAGAAAACCGCCATTTTTGGAAAAATTAGTTTCCAAGTAGAATATTAAATCCCAAATAACCAGAATATGGCACAACGCCTAATTTTCTCGTAAAAAAATAATATATATTTAGGGGTGCGTTTTAACCTAGGACGCCGGGGTTTTAGAAAACTGAAATTTTTAGGGAATGTAGTCGTGAGGTACCTGATTAACTCCCACTTAGTCAGAATGTGGCACAAAGCGCCGTTTCCTCATAAAAAATAATAATCTTTTAGGGGTGCTTCTTAATCTATGACGCCGGGGTTTTAGAAAATTGCCATTTTTAGAAAAATTAGTCACTAAGAAGTAGATTAAATTCCAAATAACCAGAATATGGCACAACGCATAATTTTCTCGTAAAAAAATAATATATATTTAGGGGTGCGTTTTAACCTATGACGCCGGGGTTTTAGAAAACTTAAATTTTTAGGGAATGTAGTCGTGAGGTACCTGATTAAAGCCCACTTAGTCAGAATGTGGCATAAAGCGCCGTTTCCTCGTAAAAAATAATAATTTTTTAGGGGTGCTTCTTAATCTATGACGCCGAGGTTTTAGAAAACTGATATTTTTATAAAAAGTAGTCCTCAAGTAGCAGATTAAATCCCACATAACCAGAATGTGGTACAACGCATCATTTTCTCGTCCAAAAATAATTCCCTCGTCTCTAATATTACGTATAGCCCTCATAGGTCTTAAAAATTTGCACAGCCAGAATATTATCTGATACAAAAACGCTGTGGTTACGTAAAATTATATTGATATATTTTTATGTTCAATTTATATCATCTCATTACATATTATTATAAATTTTACTCATTAATAAATACCTAAATGAAAAATTGTAACTACTAAGTGTTGATGAATTTAAGCAGTGTGAACTTGTCTTTGTGGAGGGGGGTAAGCGCTGATATTGGGCGCCAGCGCCGGGCGCTAACTTCACACAAGTATCAACTTTTTTATATTTTAGGGCCAACATGTGGTTAAGAGCTTGTAATAGGGAAGATTTGAGTAACATAGATGTGAACAGTCTTCATCGGAATTACAGGTTGTGTGAGAAACATTTTGAGAAGAATTGTTTTTCTAAAACGTTGAACCATAAACGTTTATTGCCTACTGCTGTTCCCACATTTTTTATCCATCTAGGTCATCAGCCAAATGTCTATCTTCTCCTTAATACATCGACCAAGTGCTTCCTCTGTTGAGACTATCATTGAACATGAACGAGACATTTTTGAAAGCGTACCATGTGCAACCTTTGGACATTCTTAATCAAAAATCCTACCTCCAAATTATTATAATGAATTAGATGTTCTTTGATTCACTATGTCCATTGATTAAAAATGTTCTGATTGACTACATCTAATCAAAATATATATGTATTTCTTGTAAAGTAGCAAAAAGAAAACAAAAAAATGTATTTTGTGGTGTTATTATTTTAACTGTTTTTTAATTTTTGATTTGTTTCATTTATACAATATTTAAGCACTTAAACAATAATATATATAAACTTATAAATAGTTGTATGATATATATACGTTAGGGAAATTAGGACAAGGATGATTAAATTCTATTTCTTTCATAATATCAAAAAAAGCTATGCGATATACCAGACATTACACAGGTATTGCTAAAAATAGATATAACATTTTTTTATAATTTAAATATATAGATAATAAACTTTTCATTTGGAGTTTTTAGGCCTCCATAAGTGCTTTATTTGCAATCATATGTTAAAATCTGTGAACTATCCAAATCTTCACATTCTTTTGAAAATTTAATAAATGTATTACATCCATGTATGCCTAAAGCTTTTTTGATCAAATAGCCACAAACATATTTAAATGGATTTTGAACTATTATATCTTCTGTCCTGTAGCTGTAATTAGGAAGAAACACAGCTTCTCGAGTGTTTTTATTTATTTCAGGATACAGAGAGACAATATTTTTTACATCTAATTGTAGCAAGTGTTTGTCCAGGTCTTCATTACAATTCATGGAATTGCAATGAAGATAATTTTGACAAAAAAGTTTTTTAAATGCCCTTTCGAATTGTACAGGTGTTGGATTAATTAAATTCCCACCCTGTTGCCTAATGGACCCATCAAATTTTTCTAGACAGTCACTGTTGATTCTTCTAGCCATTAAATATTTAAATCCCGCAGCAGATAACCTTTCCCATACAAATTTTAAACCATAAAATCGTTAAATATAAACATCTAATTTTTATGATGTGACGTTAATAGTATTTAATTATATACATAGGTAATATAAGCAATTGGGCAGCATTGTGCTTAACGTGTGACTTACAACAGGCATTTGCTAAAACTCATCTGAAGTCAAAAATTTGTACATAGGAACAAAAATTGAAATAAAATAATTCTTGTATTGTAAATTCATTAAAAACTTACTAATTTGTAATTGTGTGTTTTAATAAATATTATTGTTATATGTTGTTTCACTTCTAAAAAGATACCTACATAACCTCATTTTAAATTAAAAAATAAGGTGCAGAGTTAATTTATTAGTTCCAGGAAGAAACCAAAAAATGTTTAACACATTTCATACAATGAATGGCATACAAAAGTAATTTATTTTAATCTAACGATAAAATTTTAAAATTGGCACATCTAGATTTTCACCGGAACTCATTTATTTAAGTTACACAATATTTTGATTAATTTATTTGCCTAGAATACATTAAAATGTTATATGTACATGTTTTAATTTTTTTCTAAGTGTACATCGCTAATTTGCAATTTTAGAGTTTACTTTTCTCCGTGTAGAAATAAGCGACAAAAACGTCAACTGTCATTGAAAATCTGACCACCCCGACATCAAAGAAGCCTCAGATAATTTATTTATCTGAGAAAGAAGCCGACGCAATCTGTCGCTACTGTATTGTTCTTTATACTGGGGTCCTACACTTTCGATGCAAAGGAAAAGACCTTTTAAGGCGAGTTCGGATAGTCAGGGGCTGGAGCGGGACAAAAGCGGAGTTTTTTAAGGTGCTTTTAAATTAGATACATTTAAGCGTGTTAAACTGTCACTAATCGGACTAAACCCACATATACCAATTTTTGGCGAACTCCCGGTGATCAAACGGTATTACCCGCATCATTTTCGCGACGTGAACCGCTCAAGAGGAAGTGTAATGACGTCATTCACTGACGTCATTGTTTGCTACCGCCGTGATGAATCTGTTCCCGGCCTCTTGAGGTGGTGAACAAACGGTTGATAGTGACAGTTGATGTTCATAGCATTCTGTAATATTTGCCGCGTTTGAGAATCCACATCCGATGCATTTTTTACATCTCGAGCGTTTTTTTATCCACATCTACTACATCTACATCTGCGTTTGTTTATTCCAGATGTACCTGTTCAGATTACATTTTTTATATCTCGATTTCAAATGAGATGTGAATGAGATGTTCCGATGTTCGTTCCATGCTAGAAAGTAAGTGTTCTGTGAAGCCTTGTTTGTCAATTTTTCCTTTGTTTATGCTAGCATGAATATAAAAGTGATTAGATTGTTTAATTTTTGTTAATATTTCAAATTTAGGTTGATTTGTAGTCTCAAAAGTCAAATTTAATAAGTATAAACGTCTAACTTGTCATTGACATTTTATCACGTGACCAAATAAAGTCTAGAGCGTTTGTTTATTTGCTGCGTTTGAGAATCCACATCGGATGCATCTGAGATGTAAAAAATCTTTGATCACGTGGTTCAGTATACGTAAATGTAATGGGACAGATGTGTCCGATGTGGATAAAAAAACGCTCGAGATGTAAAAAATGCATCCGATGTGGATTCTCAAACGCAGCAATTACATCTACATTGGCTGCGTTCATCCGCGCCAGGGGTGGGAAACTGGTATGCGCAGGCCTGGGATCAATCAACCACGTCCGCGTGGCGCTGCAGTCGGGTGGTGGGGTAGGTGGTGGGAGTGTAAATGACAGGTGAATATTGATTTTTGTGGGGGTGTCATGGCGTCTTGGCTTAAACCAAACCATTGATAAGGCAACGTAAGGATACGTCATATGTATTATTTTTGATATACAAAAGTGGGACCGGTAGGCGTGGCTTTTGCACTCACTAAAATGGCGGAAGAGCAGAACCGTATTTACAAGTTTTTATTGTACTATTTCTGGTTAAGTATCATTATTTGAATTATAAAAAAATTATTTTCCTTTTTATTGACATTGACTTAAAAGGTGGTGGAAGGCCGAGGTTATAAAAGAAGGGGATTTAAAAGCTTAAATATGCCCGGTTTTCAACGAGAGTAAAGTAAATGAAAGAAATAAAATATAACTGATTTAATTATCACTCAAGTGGCTATTAAGCGCTGGAGAATATATTTTTTGCAAAATTGCAACTAATCAACTAACTTGGGGCCGATTCCACCATTGGGTTTAACGAAGTTTAAAATGACATTTTTACATAAAATGTAATTTTAATCTTTAATTAATAGTTTAAACTTTAACACAATGGTAAAATTAATTCACAGAAAAAATAAATAATACCTTTTTGGTTCACATAAGCGACAAAAGTAAACAGAGTTCGATTTATTGGATCAGTCGTCACACGTTTGCACTAGGGCACATAAATAGCTCAATCTTTAGTTTTTCTATGAGCCCAATGATTTTTCTCTTTAAATCGGAAAGTACAAGGTTGCAAATGTCAAGTAATCTAACCTTTCTTTAATTAACAGCTTTCTCGAAATTAAGAACAAATGTTCATACACTAAAAGCTCGATAATCAGATACGAAACTTAATGCAAGGCTCGCGGAAAATGGCTAATAAGCAATCTCTGTGTAGGTAGATGCACTGTTCAGGAAATCAAAATGTGGATTAATCTTACTTGGTCTTGGTACTTTCGTAGATTAAGACTGAAAGGTGTATATCTTCATGCAAGACATTCAGTAAATCAGCGAAGCCACAACCAGTGGTGTGCAGGTGCACTTCTAACAAATGTAAAATATGAAGTGATCTTACTTGAGCCCTATAGATCCAATGACGATATTATGGTAGTTGGTTTGAGCTGGGCTTCTCACCATCTGCAGAGATTATGGCTACTTATGTAAATGCCTACCGTAGTAACACACAACATGCACCACAAGCGTGCCGGTCCAATTTAATTGATCTATGCACAATAATCATGCATGTATGATTGAAAGTCAGACAAAGAATGTGAAGATAAAGTTGAAGTCTCAATCATAGTTAAAGTAACAGATGAAGTTAAAGTTAACAGTAAAAGAATTGAAATTGTAAGCTGGTGATAAAGAGAGGCCAACATCTAGGTAATAAATGTTTATCGAGTTAGGAAAAGTATCCACTGTAAGCGCTTTTCTTGACCACTAAGGTAAAAACCAGAATATTTCCTAATACACAATTTCTTCTCTAGGCAAAATAAGAAATAAATTTGAGAGAGTACTTCCCAAGTGTTTTTACAAAAGGTCTAAGAACAAAATTGACGAAAATGGCCTATTCCAAGTTCAAATTCTAAAACTTAAACATTAAAGATAAGTATCTTACTGTAAAACAAGTAAAATGAATGGTTTAATAATTCATTACCTACGTGGAGGTAGAATAGGGACTAAACTTTAGCAGAAAAAGCCACTAGAAAAGGTGACTGGGGCATATGAACGTCAAGCAAATATTGTAAATGAAAATAATGTGTGCTGTGATTAAATAAAAGTGTACAAGGAATAAAGTTTTAATATTTTCTTATTCATATCTAGGAGTGATATTTATTTTTAATACTAGACAAACGGTTATGGTTTTGTTGCTAGTCTCATTAAAAAAAACTAAGTGAGTATTGATGTCTTGATGTTAAATATTTATTATTATAAGAACTTATATGCACTATACAAACTTGAATATCATATTCCTGAATTGATTTCAAGCATAAAATGTCTTATGAACAAACATTCAATTCTGCATGATTACCAAGCTACAAGAGTTTAAATATCAAAAAATATATTAACATAGTATGCCATTTGTTCGAATATGTCGAAACACACCACTGAAGTTTGGTGCCTTGGAACTTGTCGGTATGGAAATCGTCACCGATACTCCATACAAGCAGCTCGCGAATATTCATTGTATTGTATTTTCAACAGTCTCCACTTTAAGGTCCCTATGAAGATCAGTATTGTGGCAGTACCAGGGTGCATTGGCGATGTTCCTTAATGCTTTATTCTGGAAACGTTGAATAACTTTGATGTCACTTTTCTGACACATCCCCAAAGTTGGCAAATCGCTTCATTTTCACCAATTCCTTTAAACGCACTAATCTGAAACAAGTTATAGGTAATTAAAAAGGTATATTAATATTGTTTTAAATTAACTATAATAAAACAAACAATACTCATGCATACAGAAAACATGAAGCTCTACTTTTCAATCGGCTGTAGAACTAATAAATAAAATTGGTGGAAGGACAGCAAATGTAGGTTATATTTAAATAGAAATAAGAATATAAAATGCCTATAAATTAAACTTGATAAACGAAATGGCGTACGATTAATGTACTTCTCAAGAAAATGCTTGAAACATATACTGCTGAATTTATTATACTTGTTGACAAACTATCCACGCGCTACGTTTTATAGGATTTTTTGGAAGTCTATAAATATTATTTCATATGAAAAAGTATTATTTTAATATAGGTACACCCAACAGTTGATAGATGATTTTTTTTGCATTTTTAAAAGCATACTTTTATACATTTTATACAAACCTGTCATAATACTGTCCTGTATAATATTTATAATTTTGATACTAACCTATAGGTTCTTTCGTTCGCTGTTGGTGCAGTTTCCACCAGTGTAAATTACACCAGTTACACCCCCATATTTACCTTAGTTTACTTCCCTCCTTATTCCTTATACACATTTCGAGTGTAATTCACTCCTGCTAAATAGCTGGTGGAGAAAATATCCACCAGTGGACACCACATCGCCGACAGGAAGGTTTAGTGGATTTTACACCGGGCCGAACGAAAGGTTTAGTGTACGTTGGTGTAGTTGATTCCTACACCAGTGGGACGAACGAAAGAACCTAAGGAAACGTTATTCCAGTCGATTTTTCACAAAAACGTCTATCGCTAGAGCAGGAACGTATAACACAGCAAGGCATTATATACTTTAGGCATTTCTTTATAAGCTTACTACAACATACTTGGTTACAGTATTGTGGTTACTGTGATGACATTACGCATACCATGGTTTCCCTATTATTGAATGTCATATGTCAAATTTAATTTAAGTTTGGGGATTTCTAAACGAAATTTGTATTTTAGAAATTTTGACTTTGTTATTTTTTATTATAGTACGTTCTAGTAAGCTTATAAATAAAGGCATTTCTTTATAAGCTTGCCACGACATACTTCGTAACAGCGTTGTGGTTACTTTGATGACGTCAGACATACCGTGGTAACTCGAGGAGCGGCTAAATCCGTAGATATTATCCGTCCGCGGTTGCCAAGTTGTAATTTTATTTGACAGATAACTGACAAGACATAACCCCAAACATAATATTGGGTTTTCATGGTTTTCGTTTTCAAAATGAAAATACTGACAATATGAATCTATGTAAAGAAAAAATTAAGACTGAGCTAAATTAATTGAAAATTCAGGTTGATTTATGTAAAAACACTGATTTGGAACCTATGGTACCACATATTCCAAAAACCCTGATAAAAAACAGTCCTTTCACTAGATCATAAAAAATCTAACAATTTCAGGAAAATTGGTTACCTCAAGGTAGGAATTTAGTTTAATGTCTGTTGTTTTGAATACAAAAGCACGATTTTTTTTTAGGGGAACCAGCCAATAAAAAATAAAAAGAACAACTTTCCTTCTCCACTAAAAGGAAATCCCAAATAAGCAACACAATTTCTAAACCTTCCACTAGTCAATTCTTTAAAATTGCTCAGAATTTAAATATATTTAACGAACATGATTATTGTTAAATAATATATTATAAAAAGAAAAAGTAAAATCAGTGACAATAAAGACATACACAAGTAGTCTCGGCTCGGATATACCCAGTCCATTCGCTTTATTTTTTTAAATGTAAAATTGATGAAACAAACTAGATTTTGGCACGTTGTAAATTAATTACATCATGTAATTATTTGTCAGGTGGCAATTGTCAAAATAATTTTGAATTTGTCAAGTTGTTAAAAATTTGTATATTGATATTTCAAAAGTTTCCATGTTATAGTTGGACAAAAGATAAAAGGGTAAAATGGTTGTAGGAAAAGAACATCAGTCAATGGTATGAAATATCAGATTTGGGAGGTTGTATGTCAATATCTACCAAGAAAAGAATTCCACCTAGATATATTGAGGAATATGGGCATAAAATATTAAGAACTTCCCCACATCACTGCCAGTAGAATGCCATAGAGATGATGTGGTCACAGTGCAAATGGTTTTATGATTAAAAAGTTTTAACAACAATGTCTTCACCGGAAGATGTATTTCAGACTTTGTCAGAAGCTTTGAATAATGTTACTGATATAATACTGGGATAATTATGCAAGACACACTAAAAACAATTGTTTCCGATTGGGAAATATACAAGCTATTAGATGTTTCTGATTTAAAACCAATTATTATTAATTTAGGTACAACCACAAGTAGTGATGAGACTGAAAATATATGAGTTATCCAATAAATATTTTCTGTGCCTCTTGTTATAATATATTTTTTTAACAAAGAATCTGTTTCACGAATTTACACCTGTTCTGGATGATATTTAAAAAGCTAAAAACCAATGTTCAGCTGGGAAATTATTTATAAAGTACGAAAGTAAACTGTCCTAGTATTTGTAGACAAATTTTAAAACGTAATCTTAATTTTTTCAAAATGACTTCTTGTATTTGTGTAAACACACCTTAATAAAGTTTAAGCTGCTAAACAACAACAAAGCACAACTGAAATAAGACACCTGCAAACTGGAACTAAAAATGTGATACTCTTTTGTTAGAGGACTTGGGTATTTATCACTTTACCTACCTCTAGGTACAAGAAGTCTATCAATTCTTGTACTTACCTAGGTACAAGACCTATCAATTCTCAGATATATTCATCAATTAAATAAACTTGCAAATTATCAAGGGGTTGACAAAGACACATCCAAAGCCAAATGAAGATATGTGGGATTCTAGTTGGAAGGGATGCTGGACATAGACAGACATTCATTCCCAACATTGAACAGTGGATTAGTCGATCGTTGGAGAAGTAGACTACTTTATAACTCGAGCGCTAGTGGACATGGATGTAACAGAAAATAATAATAATCTTTATTTGAGAAAATGCTAACATTATTTACCTATAGATGAAAAATATATCGACGCATAATGAAATTATGACATTGATAAAAATGCGAGAGCAGTTTTTTGGTGCAATGGGAAACAGTAAAGGTGGTGTTTTTAGCCATAAGAGTCCGACACACTCAAAGAGAGTGTCCATGATAATTTTTACCTACAAGGAGCTAAAAAAAGTTCAAAGAATGTAATATAATAATTTTTGGCAATTTAAATATGTGTTCAAATGTTCACATTAAATATCAATCAATACATGTATTTTCAATTTGTAATATATTTTATTTAAAATATATATTCAATCCTTAAAAATTGTTGTTTTGAAAATGACACTACATCTATACCCTTCTTTCAAAATGGTCAATGATAATTCTAAAATAAATCGGTCAATAATATAAAATAAAATTAGTTTATAATCGACACCTATGCCTGTGTTAAACTTTCTGAATTAACAAATTTAAAAATTAGTTATTTTGTATGTGGAAGTAAATTACGATCAAATAATGCATACAGATCGTTACATATTTGAATAGTTTAAAATTTTAATATTCCCGCCACTAGAAATGATCTAAATTTGGCAACATCGCGGATAATATCTACGGATGTAGCCGCTCCTGGTAACTCGTAGCACTTGTCGTTGTCACATGTCAAATTAGGGATTTGTTTACTTTGTTTTTGTTCAGGGGGTCGATTCTCGACTTTTTTCCTATAGGAATTTGGTTGATTTTCCTATAGGAAAGTAGGTTACGTATTCTGGAGTCAAGTTGTAGGAATATTTTCCTAAGCAGTTATAGGAAATGATTTCCCATGCTCATGAGACAGGGAATTTAATTTTCCTACAAGATTTTGTAATCGCGCTTGCGCAATAGTAGCTTGTTTAATGTGGTTTATTGATTTATGCTTACGTTTTAGGCGATTCCAAACTCATTTAAAAAAGAAACATTCTACATATTATATTATTAAAAGTTAATTTTAATTTGACGACTAAAATTATGCCATTTGAAATGTCTTTAAGTCAATAAATAAAGTAAACCAAAATCCATAAATTTTTTATGAAAATTTACCAAAGAAACTAGTTACTTTTGAGTATTTTTTTGCGAAATTCTCACATCAGGATTCCTCGACGGAGCCCAAACCAAGTTATAATGATGTATGATGTGAATTTTACTATAATTTGCTAAATATTGAAAGTATTATAGTTACTTTCTTTAGTTTCTACTTATAAATATAAATAACGGCAGGGCCGCCGAGAGCCAAGCCAGGCCCCAGGACAATTCTCTAGATCGGGCCCCGTGACAAAAAAAAACAGCTCTTCAAACAAAAACTTTTCCTCCTCTACTTGGATTCAATTTTCTAAAAAAAAAAAAAGCTTCCGAACCTAAAACTTCCCCCTCTCGTCTTGTGTCGAATTTCTTTTCTCATACAAAACAAAAATTCCAGTTGCCGGGCCCCCCTTATACCGCTGCCGGGCCCCCATTTGAGTCCGAGCCCCGGGAATTAGTCCCGGCTACCCCCACCCCCCTCTAGTCGGCCCAGAATAACGGTAATCACAATGGTAGTCCTTCTGAAACTTTTTCGTTTTCTCTTTTTGCTGCTAATAAAAAATATTAAAAATAAATAACCATCCAGAAAATCAAATATTTTTGACAAATTGTCAAATTGCCTTGTTGCCACCTGTTAAACAACTATATTTAACTGAAATAAATACATTCCATTGGCTCGTTTTTGCGTTATCTTGAAATTATCAACGACATACTGAAATTGGAACTCCTACAGGAAATTGGATTCCTATTGTACTCGAGAATACCGACAACTAAAACTGTAGGAATATTATCATAGGAATTCATTTTCCTCGGAATCGAATTCCTACAACTCGAGAATCGACCCCCAGGGGGGCTATTTTCAAAGTATGGGAGCACTCATTTCTCTCAAGATTCTCATCAGAAATGTCATACGTCAATGTGGAAACGCTGTTTTTAAAGGCCTCGAGGATTAAAATTCTTATGAGGATATTAATTATCTCTAAATAAACCGTGAGAAACAATCAGTGAGTTCACACTGGCCCTTAGGACCCTAAAAATACTGTTTTACGTTGACGTATGACATTTCTCTCGAGAGAAATGTCATACGTCAACGTAAAACAGTATTTTTAGGGTCCTAAGGGCCAGTGTAAACTCACTGATTGTTTCTCACGGTTTATTTAGAGATAATTAATATCCTCCTAAGAATTTTAATCCTCGAGGCCTTTAAAAACAGCGTTTCCACATTGACGTATGACATTTCTGATGAGAATCTTGAGAGAAATGAGTATTCACACGGTTTGAAAATAGGTCCCCTGGGGGGCTATTTTCAAAGTATGGGAGCACTCATTTCTCTCAAGATTCTCATCAGAAATGTCATACATCAATGTGGAAATGTTGTTTTTAAAGGCATCGAGGATTAAAATTCTTAGGAAGATTTTAATTATCTCTAAATAAACCAAGAGGAACAGTCAGTGAGTTAACACTGGCCCTAAGAGCCCTAAAAATACGGTTTTACGTTGACGTATGACATTTCTCTTGAGAGAAATGAATTCTCTCGAGTTTGAAAATAGCCTCCCGGATAAATAAAAGTGTTTTTGTCACAGACGTCATTTGGTTTTTGTTCTTTTGTTATTTATTTAAATATGTCTCCTCCAACAAAAGGAAGTAAAAAAATTAATAAGTGTTATTTGTGATGAAATAACAATGATAAATACTTGTGCCAGTAGTCTCATATTTTCATCTTTATATTTCAATAAACATAACAGTATCCAGTGGTCATCAACATCGCTCTCGTGAAGAGTTATTTCAGTGCCCTGTATTTCAAATGTAATTTCTTTCATAGTAAATAGAGTTTTCTTTGGTAAATACAAAAATGCCCAACCCAAATATACAAAATAAACCATATAACCCGTAACCACAGAAAAATGTATCTAATTTAATATCTTTACAATACTTTGCGCATGCTCGATATGTTTAAATGTGGACCTTACTGACCTTACCACACACCTTACCACTAAAAACATCATGGTTAGTAGTAGTTACGTATTTTGGTAACGTATGACGTCATGGAAGTAACCAAACCGTTTAAAGAATTGCTTTGGTTACATAAGTATGTTCTAGTAAGTTATGGTAAGCTTATAAAGAAATGCCTCGTTAGATGTAGCTACATATGCTTTGGTAACATGTAACCAAAGCAGAGTAACCAAACGTTATAAAGAAATGCTCTGGTTACAGAAGTATGTTCTGGTAAGCTTATAAAGAAATGCCTTTTATAAGTTTGTAACACTCAAAATTTGCTCAAACACAAATTAAATTCAAATTTAATTACACAAATGACACTAAAAATATAACCTATAAAATTTGACAATTTGCACTCACAGTAATGGCGGACCGGTCCCACTTTTCGCTTACGCATGTCGTATCCCTAGGTTGCCAGATCAATGAACCAAACGTACACTTTGTTTATTTATATTGGTGACTGTTGTATTCAGTTGTTTTCATTTCCAATTTGCTTAATTGATTTAGTTGGCCACTGTTAATAAGCTTGTTTTTCCATTATAAATTTGTGCTTTTTCCGCTGTTATTTTGTGGTTTTTCATAAAGATGCGTAATTATAGAAAATGTGTACCGAATTGCCTTGTTGTGGACAACAAGATGCATCGCCTGCCTCACCCTACGAATTCACCCGATTTATTTGATATTTGTGCACTTGCTGATCGTTGTCCAAGATTTAATAATAAAACGACTACAAATTTATTCCACCTTTGTAGTATGTCATAAACATTTTGAAGAGAAGTATAAAGTAGTTGGCTCTCGTCGAGGTCTAACACCTGAAGCATTTCCAACGCTATTCCTACCAGCAGTTCCTGGAAGAGTAGCGGTTTCCTCAAATAACGTAGAAATTGAATATGTTGATCAAACACCTTCTACTTCAAGTAAAGGTTCGAAGTAGAAGCAGACTAATAATATATGTTGGACTTCTTTTCGAGAAGGAAAGTTAGTAATCTACTCATTTATTTTATACTTATACTGTGTATTTTCTGTTTCATGACATTTGGGGTTGCAAAGCTGTATCGTAGAAGAAGAAGCAGACTAATAATATATGTTGGACTTCTTTTCGAGAAGGAAAGTTAGTACTTATTTATTTTATACTTATTGCTGTGTTTGAGAATCCACATCAGATGCATTTTTTACATCTCGAGCGTTTTTTTATCCACATACCTATATATAAAACGTTTATTTAGTCAAAAAAACTATTTTTTACATGTCAATACATCTTCACATTTAAAATATAAAAAATACATAAATATAGAATCAACATACATTTAAAATGCAATAAAAAATACATAAGATACAGTACACTTACATGTCAACTATACAAAACAATAAAAGAACAAGAAAGAGAAAAAAAAACGTCAATAGGTGAACAGGTATCCATGCAGTTTTATTTTAAATATTGCCACATTTGAAGAACATTTAATATCCTCAGGCAAATTATTAAAAGCCTGTACACCTTTAAAAAACACTGAATTTTGTGTACATTTTTCTTGTTACCTGTTTAGGTTCATGAACATCCTGATTATAACTTAAAATATTTTGTAAATATACTCTGGAGATTCCTGATTTAATTTTAAATATAAAAAGCAGGGAATAGAATAGCAAATATTTTTTAACAGTCAACCACTGAAGCACATTCAACATGGAATTGATTGGATCCAATCTCGAACAGCTCAGTATTATCCTCAGACCTCTATTCTGCAACTTTTGCAATCATTGCAACTCATTCTGGTTGAGCAAATACAGTATAGTGCCACAATAATTAAAATAAGGTAATATTAAGAGTATTATAAATTATTATTTTAGTCCATTTGCCGAGATGTGGAGAACAGCGCCTCAAATAGTTTATTTTAAATCGGACACATCTGTCCCATTACATTTACGTAAACTGAATCACGTGATCAAAGATTTACTACATCTCAGTTGCATCCGATGTGGATTCTTAAACGCTGCATATACTGTGAAATTTGTGTTTCATGACGTTTGGGGTTGCAAAGCTGTATCGTAGATGTTGGACTTATTAAAAAATAAAGTATTCCTCGGACTTATAATTTTTTATTAATACATTTATTTTAATGAGATTGTACTTATACTGTCTTTCTTTTTTCACAGCTAAAGTTCTTCACACAATGATGGACAGTGTTGTATCCTGGAATATGTAGCAGCCATCCAGCTACTTCATACATAATACAATTTTCATATACATTACATTTTTTAAATATTGGATTTGTATTATATATATTCTTTAATAAATTTATTTTTTGAATATTCTTGTTTTTTTATCTAAAAACTGTTAGCCAAATTAAGATTTGTTCACACAAACTGCATTTTTGCTTTATTATAGCGATATTCGCTATAATAAAGCAAAAATGCAATTTGTGTGAACAAATCTTAATTTGGCTAACAGTTTTTAATGCCGATAATTTTTACTGTCAAATTTGAATAGCCCCGCGCTTTTCTTCTCTTCTTCTTTTTATTATTTTCTCTTCTTTCATATGGCCTCTTACCAGACAAGGACTTAATTGAAAAAAAATCAACCACGTCCACCAGGTGCCGCTAAAAACTCTATCATCCTTTTTTAACATGGGAGTTACCGTTCTAAGAGTAAGTGTTCTGTGACCAGGTTAACCAAGGTGACATACGGAACACACGGACGATGTGGATTCTCAAACGCGGCAACTGTAATACCGTTGTATGAATATAGTAGGATCAATGAACTGGAGTGGGGTAGAATGCTTGTCAATAGGCTTAAGATGCGACTCTATGGGCGAAGACAGGTTATTTTTTGTCTCACTCGGGAGTTTTATAACGACCATTTTCTATTTCACTTTGTTATTGTCTGATCCACCAGCCTGTGGATTGAACAATAACAATGTGAAACAGAAAATGGTTATTATAAATACTCCCGAGTGAGATGAGAAATAAAAATGGCTGCGCCCATAGAGTCGCATCTTGTTCAATTGATAAAATATGCACATTAGCTTTCTACCCCACTCCAGTTCATTGAGTAGGATAATGCAACAGTAAAAAGTGTTGGATGCAATCTCGAGCGGCATCTAGTGACGATTTAATGAAGTAGTCAATTTTTAAGCTATGCAGATACGCCATCTACGTCTTCTTTTCGTTCAGGCACATGGCCTCTATCACCTACCTATTATAGTTAAAAACATCTCTATTTATTTAAAAATAACAATTCATGATAAAAGACATGAAAAATTAAACATAATAATGAAAATTTATTCCAGTTGACAAAACCGTACGAATAAAATTTTTGGATTAAGGTGATAAAAAGTGGTTAAGGACTTTGGTCAATATTTTGGTTATGTGCGGTTATGTCAAAATATATAAACAATAACAAAGAATACCTAATAACAACTTATAACAATGTCCAATGTTTTAAATAAATTGAAAAGTTCCAAGTAGAAAACAAAAAGGGGTCCGGTAAAGGATCCTGAGGTGCGAAATTGACAAAAATATTTTTAACACTCAAAAGTAACTAGTTTCTATAGTAAATTTTTGAAAAAAAATTTATGGATGAAGCAGTATTTTTCGAAAAAAATTGAATTAAAAATCCCAATTTTACAGGTTATAATCACAAAACAATTACTCTAAATGACAGTTTCTGACTTAAAAATAACAAACGTTGCCAAGTTGTTAATAAAATTATAAGTTTAAGGATTATTTAAATTTATAATCACAAATTTTTCGTTTGGTTTAAAAAGATAAGTACGGTAATAATCGTAAATAAAATGCAAAAATTAATATATCAACCAAATTAATTTTAAAAATGCAGTTCAAAAAAACTACATACAAAATTAAAAAGTGAATTTAATTAAATCACTCAACATGTAATACCTAGACAACTTTTTTTTTAAATTTTCTTTCACTCAAAACGAAACAACGACTTCCGCTAGCGTGGCGGCTTCGCCGCCACCAAAAAATTTTAATCTATACCTGGCTACGCCTACCGGCATAGATTCCAACGGCCTGGACACAGCTCAAATTGAAATGAAAAGTCTCACATAACACATTATATTTTCACCTATAAATTATTTTCTTCTCATTCAAACAGAAATCTTAAACTTGGAAATTATCAGTGATAAAAATCAACAATATAGTATGGCAACGTTGCAAACTCGAGGACCTTATGTGTCAAGAACTGACAATTTCATGAATCACTTTATTTTAGGTTTTATGGAAGGAAATGATGAAAAGTTAGGTTAAATCAGTCAAAATATTGCATTTTATTATAATATAAATAAAAATAGCAAATGAAACGTATTATTCCATATTTAATTTCAGTTAAAATATTATAAAAAGTAAGTTACTTCAATATATTAATGCTAAAATTATGAAATTCGCACCTCAGGATCCTTTACCAGAACCTAAATCTGGCCCTCTAGATGTATATAGAAAAAAAGCATCTTTTGACTGGAGAAAATTAAAAATTTTTTTGAACACTGAAGAGGTTATTCAATATGAGGTAAGAATTTTAAAATATTTGTATAAAAGTGTACAAAATTTCTTGTTAGATTGACCCTTGAACCCTGAGAACAAAATGGTTTAATTTAATGTGCAAACTACATTTATTATAACAGATTTCAGAGTGAATTAAATATTTCATTAGTTATATCAATCATTTCAGGAAAAACCACAATTACTTGCTTATTTATTTAGGTCGGTATCTACATAATAATAAACAGTCTTTATTTGCACAAAATACATTTTTTTGTACAATTAAGGTGCGTTTAGTCAGCCTGATTTAGTTTTAAGCATTAACATAGACATTAACATAAACATTAATTTAAGGATTTTAAAACAAAACCGTTTATACAGAAAATTTAAGCATTAACATAAGATTTGACAAATCATACAAAATGGAAAAAAGGCGTATGGGAGCTGCTTCTGAAATTGCTCTGCTAACTATCTCACAATTACTATTAATAAAAGTGCAGAAAAAGAGTTTAGAAGTTCAAAATTTAAAAGTTAGAAAAATAGCTTAACCTCACTTTTTGAACGCACATGCGCAATTGTATTTTCGACATAAATTTAAGCATTAAGTTATTGTTAAACATAGTTTTAAAAATGACATTTGTTTTTGAATATAACTAGTTAAAAATAAAACTCTTGTTAGTTAAAATATGTTTAGAATATTTTTTGTACATACAATGTATTTTGTAATAATTAAAAATCATAATATTCTTGTAAGGAAGTTGGAATGCTTAGGGTTTGATCAGTCGCTGTTGAGATTATTTTCATCTTACCTAAATCATCGTTTTTATTATGTCTTTTACAACGGATTTTCATCTTCACCCCTCTCAGCAACATCTGGAGTTCCACAGAGCTCCAATCTGGGACCACTATTATTTAGTATATTTATAAATGACTTGGCAATAAATTTAACCTGCTGTTCGCTGCTGACTTAAAAATATTTACCTCAATCTCATCAATTCAAGACTGGTACTTTTTACAGACCCAACTTGGGAATCGTTGAAAATTGGTGTAATGAAAACAAGCTGAATGAATGTGTCTAAATGTGAAGTATGTTCCTGTACTAGAAGTATTATATATCTATAAGTTATTGTAGCTTTGACAATAAACATATATTGATTGATTAACAAGGTGGAGTTTGATTATTTATTTAACAGCCTACATTTATCGGACTTGTGCACAAATTGAAGATTAAGGTATATTATTCAACCAAAAAGTTACTTTTTCGGATTATATTGAAAATACAGTTGCTTCTGCGTTGAAAAGCTTAGGGTTCTTAATTCGTAATACTCGTTCTTTTACAAACTCTTAAAGCTTGGAGATCCTTTACTTTTCTTTAGTTCGTTCCAGGCTAGAATATGCATCTCTTATCTGGAACCTTATTTACAATATTCATAAAAGATCATTGGAAAATGTTCAGCGGCGATCTCTCAAGTACCTTTCTTTTAAAATAGATGAGCTGTATCCCATTCGAGGTATTGAAGAATCTCTGCTTCTTTCGAAAATAGAAGGGTAGTTTGCAGTGTTACATTTTTTTATAAAATATTACATAACACTATTGATGTACTATTTTTGATAAATTAAATAAATTTTAATGTTCCCCAAACAGCCATTAGATATCATAAAACATTTTATACAGCAAGTATTTGAACGAACTTGGGAAGAAATTCACCTATACGGCTAATGTGCTCAAATTTTAATTAATTTTGTTCTGATTGGGATATTTATTTCGACCATTAGTTGTACTAATTTGTAGCTAATGTATTTAGGATTCTTTCTTTTATTTTTTTCTTGCTGTTGCTAAAATTATTTTCTGTCGAAATATTATGTTTAACATTTATTTCATGTATTTTGTTCTGTAAATGGATTAATTTGTTGGGCAATAAAATTATTTTTATTTTATTAAGCAAAAAAATGTTTATTTTGATGCACCTACCACCTTTAAAAGTTTGTCAGTATATTAACGAGAAATCCTATATAATTCCCAAAGAAAAATATTTTTGGAATAAATTCCGAATTCTATTTATTGATATTTGTTATTTTTTAGGTTCAGTGACTCGAAACATGATGATCAGCTACACCAAGAATATCCTTGATACTTTAAAAAAATGGTACGATATTAAGCAGATTTGATGCTATGTCACATTGTGGTGCGAAGACGTGGCTTGTATAAATTTGGGGTATCAGTTGATTGAAAACAGTACGCAAAAATAAATTTAAATCTGCAGATGCATCAGAGATAGCCATATTCCATACCACAATATGTCATGCGTGAACTCGATGAGATTTTATCGGCTAAGTATCATTCCTCTGTAATGTTTTGTATCATTAGGAACACGCAATATTGTAAACAATTATGACCAGGGTTTTCTGACCTTTTCCCTAGGTCAGAGAGAATAAATGAATACTAAATAATGTATAGTAATAAAGATTGAAAATATATATACTTTTAAGAGTTTTATTATGTCAGCCATAGTTTTATACCAAAAATGAAAATAAACTGAAATTATACATTAAAAATACATTCATAAATAACTATATTTATAACACTCATCGACTCTCTCCTGGCTAAAATATGACTTATCTATCTATTAGGCTCTGTTCCGTCTATTTTTTGCCTTTAGCCTCCTTCTGACACTTCCATTCGTTCTTATTCAGTGTAGTATTCACATAGTTTTCAGAATATCAAGTGTTATACCTATCTGATGCTTGGTCCTGCAAAGTTCATCTTCAGTACACCTGCTTATGTGACATCTATCTCGATGTCAAGTTTGATTGAACACCCGTTTCTTGCCTATTACTCTTATACTTAACCAGAACTAGCTTAGACTTGAACGCATATGTCTAATTCGGCCAAAACACAGCCTTGGTACACAAATATCTATTTTACCGCTGGTTTCATTACAAAAAACTGGAGTAAAGGGTAAAATTATCTCTTGTCCAGTACACTCGTATAATACACTTGAGTATTGCCTATATTATTTTTGATTGAAGACGTATACATTTAAAAATGTCGTTTACTTAAAAATAAACATTTAATTTTGATATTTTGTTTAACTCGATCAAAACATTAAATTATTATTTTCCATGGCTTATACCGGACCTGTATGTACTCTAGTAGCCATGGAGTAGCTGACAGTGTTGCCGTCAGTTGCCGCCACATATTCATTAGTGACATACGTTTTATAAATTCATCGTGTTAGAAATTTGTTGACATAAAGAGATAGAAATTTAAAGTGACGTCTTTTATTACTTCGAATGAAAAAAATCGATAATGCAATTTTCTAACCTAAAAAAAATCGTGATGACATGTCAAACAAAATTGAACTTGGCCTTAAGTTGGATTTTATTTATCTTCACTAAATTTATGTTAATGTTTATGCTTATGTTATTCTGTATAAACAGGTACACTGAAATGTATTGAAATTAACTTTTATGTTAATGTCTATGTTAATGCTTAAAACTAAATCAGGCTGACTAAACGCACCTTTAGAAAGAAAGAAATTTATTAAATAGGTAATCCTAATATACATACAATTTATAAATGCTGTTTAACAGCTCTTGAATACATTTTAATATTAATTACTTATAGATATAATATAAAATAATAAGATAAAATAAAAATTTACAGACAAAAATATAAAAATTTAAAAGAAAGATTAATCAGAGGTGTGTTCATGACATACTTTGTTGGATATGGTTTAGTAACATTTTTTTAAACCTAATGTTATTTGCAGTTTTTATCTTGCATGGAAGGGTATTAAAGGCAATTAAACCATTATGAAAAATTATGTTCATAGTGCCACTGTAATTTGTTTTAATTACATAAAAGTCAGTAACTGTTCCTGTTGGATAATTATGAACTTGGTGATTAAATGTAATAAATTCATCAAAGTATTTGGGGGTATTTCCGGATATAATTTTATATATAAATAACATAGAACATAAAAATAGTCTATCCTTCACCGATAACTAATTTAATGGGGAAAGCATTGTATTAATAGGTGTATACCTATTACATTTCAATATAATTTCCATCCCTCTATTTTGCAATTTTTGGAGTGCCTTTTGACAGTTAAAATCTAATAATCCTAATAAGCTCCAGCAGTTAATCAAAATGAGGTTGAATGATTGTTTTATAAACATTATGTGAAGTCGAGTGTGAAGTCTTAAATGTAAGATGACAATATTTCATTTAGACTTACAATCGAAGTATCATCAATTTCAGGAAAATATATTTATTCTGGCAACTTTTTTCATGAATTTAACTGATATTTCGTTCTCATTTCTGTCTAGAATAAAAGCTATAAAATGCTGAAAATTATTTTTTCCTTGTAGTTTAACAATAACATAGTCATTGGCTTTAACCAAAATAAAACTGCTACTTCCATTACTTGATGTAATCTTTATATCTAGCGTAGATGATCCATTCTTCTCCTTGAAAGATTTGTCCATACCTAAAGAATTGTCTTCAGAATCTTCTTCTGAATAAACCTCAGAATAATGTATTTGCCTTTTCCGGTAAAGGCATGAGCCTTTTGGAGCTAATTTGTAAGTTAAGGACAATAGTGATGCCAATAATTAACACGCAAAGCTCATAAAGTGATATTCTAAGCTACCTTTTCACTAAAAATTATATCTAAAATAAAAAGGATACTTCAAGGTCATCAAGAGGATAAGTAAAATCCATGTTTCCGATTCCATAATGATCACAGGTGGCAGTTGCACAATCAAGGCATGTCAAGCTTCTTGCCTGAATAACATGGTTCTTTGTTATTGTCCAAGCAAGTTCCCTGATACCCAGTGTTCCAGTAAAAGGTTTAATGGTACTTAATACCAGTTTAGCCATATATTCAATTTGACAACGAGATATTGGGAATAATTGTACTTTCAATTTGCTTTGATTCAGCTCTGCTAATAGTGTTCAAAAGTCAGATACATCTTTGCATTAAGTCACTCAGCTGTTAAGCACCTGTTTAATGGTGGCCCCAACACTATTAGCAGCCCCCTTTCCATGTCCGGACTCACTGTAGTGCCACTTTAGTTCTTAGACTCCAAGCATTTTTGTTAGATATGTTACCATTAAAAAAAACATCTTCCTGTTTTTGTACTGAGTGGTCGGGCCATCACTGAGAAAATGAGCTGTTTGTAAGTTTGGAATTAGTTTACGTACTTCGTCAGCTATTGGATTAAAATGTGCACATATTGCAGCTGGATCATGCCTCAGGTTTTCAGAAATGGTGCAGAATGATTTGTTTACCGATTTCGAATACTCATTAACTTTGTAATACACTACAACTGTATGAAGTGAAATTTGGGGTTTTGATCCCCCGAAATGAGCCGACTGGATTTCTGTTGCATATTTACAGGTACAGTTTTCACTGAAGTCCATATGTACGAAGACATCAGTAAGTGAAAGGTTTTTTTTAACTTGAGCGGTACACCTGTATTGGTGATTTAATATTCGTTGTATCAATTAGGAATTTTGGGAAAGTCAATGTTCGTTTTTATTGAACTGTATAGTTTTCTTTACAGTTTTTTGGCATATTTTAGCTTTTCCTTTGATTATTACTTCCACTTTATCAATGACCCATTTATTGTATTCTGTCAACTCTTCCCTGTTATATTTCAAAAACTTTGTTTCTTTGTTTAAGCAGTTTTTTTTTCTTAATCAAGAGCAGCAAATTGTCGTGTTGCACACATGAACGTTTCCCTAAATTTTGCATTTGGTGTGAGAACCCAAAACGGCCCCAGTCTGCAAAAAGTTTTGTATTGAATTTTAATTCTTGGGTGTGCTACAACAAATTTCTGGTGAATGTTTGCTATGGTATCATTAAGGTACTGTTTTTTAATTTTTTTAAATGTCCCGTGTCTTTTTTTTTTCGTGACACAACCTGCTAATTTCATTTCTTTCAAAAAAGATTGAACAACATTTTTTATATAACTAAGCATTTGTTTTCTTTTATTTGAAACATGAGTATTCTTTGCAACCAAATGACGAGAACTAACAGTACTAATTATATTATGTTTCATTAGATATTTTTCTACAATATTTCCGGTAATAGAATCAACATAATTTCTTTTTGCCTGCGTTTGTTTATGTTTCTGAAAGTTCTTTTTAATTTCATCTTTCAAAACTTCATAATAATAATAATAATAATAAACGTCTTTATTATACCAGCAAAACAACATTTACAAAGTATAAATGGCGTAGTCTAGCCAAATGGCCATTCAACTTAACCATATCACAAATCCTAAAACTAACTTAAACCTAACCTACTCTACATTACGCTGAATGTCTACGGATGAATTCAAATTTAAATTAAGAACAAGAATTAAATAAAACAAATAAAATAGAATATGAATTAAATATTTTCATTTGCTTGGCTACCAAGAAAATATGATTTTAACATTATTTTAAATGAACTAGTACTCAAATATGATTTTAAGTGTGTATTTAATGAATTGTATACTTTAGCGACATTATAGCTAAATGACCGTTGAAACATGGCAGTTCTATGTCGTGGCATGGCGATAGTATCAAATAACAAATTTCTTTTTACTTCTAGTGACACAGTTTGCCCTCTGATCATATCACTAACTCTTTTATTTGGAGTATTCGGGGCCCTTTTTTTCATTCTGTGTATCGTCTGGCGATAGCTTTCATTTCTTTTTTTGGCTTTTTCAATTGCTCTCTCATTAGTTCTATTTCTTTTTTTAATAATCTTTTTCTTTCAGTATGTTTTCCTTTAGTAGATTGCCTGAACGGGCCAGGCAAATTATTATCAATTCCGTTTTCTGCAGGTACTGGACTTGGAGGTGGTGTGTTTTCTTCTACATGCCTTGTCATTTCTCTGTGAAACTATAATTTAGTTTTTGGAGGAGTATATTAATGTCAATGATTTCAAAAGCTATTTTAAAGACTAAAAATACAATATATTTGTTTTCATTAACTATTAACTTCCGCTTACTCAATTACCATAGTGATATTCTTACATATTATTATTATTGATATTTTTTATTTTTTGTCCCATGATGTGAAAAATTCAAAAAACAACACATTCGCAACGGCCCCGTAAAATAATAAGTATTACACCTAGGTACGAGATGGGACAATTATGCCCCATAGTAGACTTCCTTTTGGTACAGTACGGGATATGTATGTCCCGTATATTACATAACAATATATTTTTAATTTTGTTTTCTCAGAAAGAACGTACTTTTACTTATTTCTTTGTATGTGACTTCATAAAGAAATAGAAGGTACGTGAAGTTGGTACCGCCAAATGCAATTTTTTTATAAAAATAAGATGGCACTCGTTTGTCCACGATTTGTTCACGATTATCTAACATTTTTGTTTGTTCAACCTTAAAAAAAAGTTATAATAATTAAAATTTGAGCCAAATTTCAGATCAGCACCGCCATAAAAACTTTTTGATAATTTAAAAGTGGCATTCCATTGTCCATGAACAATTTTAATTTGTCGACCTCCTTAAACCGAGATACTTAAAAAATAAAAAAATTAAAAATAATACACATGCTCTTCAGACATAACATTAACACATTTCATGCGAACTAAATATGACAATAGTTTGTCTTCACATTATTTTCCAGGCCTTATTTTCGTTTGTCCATCCAACAGAAATAAGTTATACAAATAAAATACTTAAAATATTAACAATTTGTTAAGTCTTCACTTATTTAATATAAATTTAAATTATCATCCAGTATATAACGTAATATGTCATATATATTTATTATTCCCAATATTATACTTTGCCAAGACGGTATTGCCCTAATGAGTAAACGGCCATATCCGCGGTGGCGAAGAACGAGTAAAAATTCGACCGACCGGGCAGAAATCAGTATCGCCTCGAGTGTCGTAAAATACAGATCTGTTTAAGCTTGCGATTATTAGATACAAAACCGGTAATTCTACATTCCCGTCAAATACCAGCCCCTAATATACAGTCCACGACCCCTGCAGCATAGGGTGGACGCGCCCAGGAAAGAAGTAAGCATCAGGAAGCCGGGAAACTTAAAGGTAGGACCTGACTGGCAAGGCTTTAATTTTCTTTTGCGCGTTACATAGGTACTCTAGCTTAACCATAACCTAATCATTGGTCTTCGATCTCGGATTTTACTGGATGAATAATTATAATTTAATAATTTTGGGATAATTATTATTGATATATCTTGGGATTTAATAATTTTATTTAACACAAAATTATTCTCTTTTCTCGAAGAAATTTATTTAATTAATTCGAAATAAAAGTTTTTTGTGCTCTATTCTTATCTATTCAAATCAATTTTTTGCTCATACAGGTGATAAAGTGGATTTAACAGTTGCCGTTGCTCAGGTCGAATTTGGTTCACTTTATTTGCTATCTCACTCATATTTATAAAAAATTTAAAGGTAAATTTTTCCTTTAAAAAACTCAGTTGATTTGACTCGTTTATTTAATTATTTGTGTGTTTCGGGAATTGTACTTATTTACCTCTCTCTTTTTCTCTCTCATCTCGTTATTAATAAAATACCGGCGGCAATTACAGATTGTCCCAGTTTTGACTTTTATTTCTCTTTGCTCGTGATTTACATTTGACAAAGTACACATAAAATAAATAATTTTGAACAAAAGAAAAATATAATTTCGCTCTTAAATATAAAATTGTTGTCTTTTTTTCTCTTTTTTCTCTGGGCCTATTGGACTTTTATTAGACAAATAACTTTAGATAAATCATTAGTTATTAAATTATATTATATTAAGTTATATATTATATTAAGTATTCATATTTTTTACAATAAAAAATAGAAATGGCCGAGAAAAGTAAGAGAAAACAGAACGAAGCATTAAGGCAAGTAGCTATCGATCGAATGTTAGATATTTACACAATGTCACAAAAGGCGCTCTCAGATGCTACTTATTTTAGTGCATTCAAAATGCGATATACAAAATTGGACGAAGTTTATTATGATTTTAATACTTGGCAAAACAATATTTTGCAATCAGTCGCACTCGATGAAGCCGAAGATCCTAATGTGCAACGGGATGTCGGTTCAGAAGTAGATAGTAAATATTTTGCAATAAAAGAGGTTTACTACGATTTATTCGAAAGGACGGCTCAGTCTACTCAACCTCCAGTGCAAAAGAATCAAACGAATATTAAACTCCCTAAATTAAATGTACCAGTATTTTCAGGTGACTTTAAAATGTGGCCTACATTCATAGATCTTTTTAAATCGCTAATACATAGTAACCCCACCATTTCTAAAGTTGAAAAATTTAGATATTTACAATCATCTCTGGTGGGTGAGGCTTTAACTCTAATAAAAAATATAAAGGTTACCGAAACAAATTATGATATTGCTTTTGATAAACTAGTAAAAACTTTTCAAAATGAACGAGCTCTTGCAACATTCTATTGGGAAGAAATTCATAATTTCCCCAAACTTAACTCTGAATCTCCAAAACAGTTAAAACAAATGTTAGCTGTGTTTTCTGATAATTTGGAAGCTCTTAAAAATTTGAATCTACCTGTAGATCAATGGAATTTTTTAGCATTTCATACTTTGAGTAAAAAATTAGACTCAGAGACACTACATCGTTTTGAGCAAAAGCATGCCTCATCAGGAATGCCCCAATATAATGAGTTGTATAATTTTCTCGAAAAAGAATGTCAGGCGTATGATTCGGTTGCTTTAGTACAACCCCTTAAAACATATTCTACTTTCTCTAAACCCCAGGTTCGCTCTGAACATAAAAAAAAGCTCTTCCTTTGTTACAAACATTAATGAAAATAAATGTAATTTGTGTAATGCAGCTCACTCCATTTATAAATGTACTCTTTTTTTGTCCCAAACCCCAAAAGAGAGATATGACATATGCAAACAATCCCGCTGGTGTACTCATTGTTTAGGTAACAAGCATATGGCGAAAAATTGTAACTCTAATAGCTTTTGTAGAGTATGCCAAAACAAAAACCATCATACATTGCTACATTTTGATGATCCTGGTGTTTCGGCTGCTGCAACAATTGCCAGTCCATCCTCTTTTCAGGGTGAATCACCTACCCCTAATCCTCAAACTCTCACAACCCTCTCTGCAGTCTCCTCTACCTCTACTGTTTTACTATCAACTGCTCTAGTCGATTGTCTTGACTCTAGGGGACACTTTCAATGCATAAGAGTGCTACTTGATAGTGGAAGCCAATCCTCCTTTGTCACTGAGAAATGTGCTAATCGATTAGGTTTACCTCGTAGCAAAGTTAATTTGACTGTTACTGGAATAGGTAATCTAAGTACATTCTCTTCTAGTTTAGTATCATGCTCTATTATACCTTTAGCTCAGGCTACGCCTATTTTACAGGTCGACGCCATAACCCTTACCCGCATTTGTTCAGATGTACCTGAACAAAAGTTCTCTGTATCAAATTTCTCACATATTTCTGGTATAGATTTGGCCGACAATAAATTTAATTTTCCGGGTCCAATTGATATGCTACTGGGAGCCGATGTAGTCCCTGAAGTCATGACATCCGGGAAAATTGTAGGTACTCCAGATCAGCCAACAGCTCTTAAAACTATTTTTGGTTGGGTTTTGATGGGAAAAACCACTATGGCTGTACCCACTCGCTCTATACACTCATATTTCTCTCAGTGTAATTCCTCACTTGGAAAATTCTGGGAACTGGAAGAAGTTCCACAGATTAATTTACTCTCCCCCGATGAAAAAAGGTGTGAATCTATTTTCACCACTACTCTCTCCCGAAATGAAACTGGAAGATATGCAGTTTCCCTTCCATTCTCTAATCCCCAACCTTATTTTGGAGATACTCGAACTTCGGCCTTACGGCGTTTTCAGTCTCTCGAGCGTCGCTTGTTACGAGAACCCCAACTTTATGCAGAATATAAAGAATTCATGAAGGATTACCTGTTAAATGGTCACATGGAATCCGTACCGCCTCCTCTATCGTTTGAAAATA
This sequence comes from Psylliodes chrysocephalus, assembly GCA_927349885.1. NCBI lineage: Eukaryota > Metazoa > Arthropoda > Insecta > Coleoptera > Chrysomelidae > Psylliodes > Psylliodes chrysocephalus. The sequence continues at coordinate 8,000,028 of OV651824.1, read as the reverse complement.
TTTATTACATTCCACATCATTGTGTCACGAATCCTAATAGCCCCACAACCAAACTTCGCGTTGTCTTTGATGCTTCAAGTAAGTCCTCTTTTGGTCTCTCATTAAATGATAGTCTCCTTACGGGACCAAAACTTCAGTCTGATATTATATCTCTGCTACTCAGATTTCGAATTCATCCCTTTGTATTTATTGCAGATATAAAACAAATGTATCGCCAAATCTTGATTCACGATAATCATCAAGATTATCAAAGAATTTTATGGCGATTTTCTCCTACAGATCCTGTCCAAGATTTTAAACTTAAAACGGTTACATATGGTGTCTCTTCTAGCCCCTTTCTCGCCATCCGAACCATTTCTCAATTGATTTCTGACGAAGAAAATAATTTTCCTATTGCGGCTAAGGCCCTAACCTCATGTATTTACATTGATGATGTAATTACCGGCGCTGAAACTTTGGAAAAGACACAAGCCTTGCAAGCGGAGATTATTTCGTTATTACATAAGGGTGGTTTCTCTTTACGTAAATGGGCCTGTAACGACCCTCGCTTATTAGCCAGTCTAGCTCCTAGTGATTGTCAACAATCTCCTCTGTTGTTCGACACCCATGATTTTATTGTGAAAGTGTTGGGTCTTAGATGGAATCCCTCTCTTGACATGTTCTCATATACTGTTCAACCTATGTACAGAGCTTGTTCTAAAAGGATTATTCTTTCGGAGATCGCCAGGACCTTTGACCCTATAGGTTTTCTATCACCTTTAACTTTTTTTGCAAAGCATTTGATTCAACAACTGTGGGTTTTAGGGTTAGATTGGGACTCTCAACCTCCTCCTGATATTGTTAGTAAATGGTGTCAGTATAAATCTGAACTACCTCAAATTTCTGCATTAAACATTCCTAGGTGTTTTCCCCAAAACGTTACTTCGTGCGAACTACACGGATTTGGCGATAGCTCTGAAAAGGGATATGCTGCAGTCACATATCTTCGTTTTACGTATCAAGATGGGTCTCATAAAGTGGTTCTACTTTCTGGAAAGTCTAAGGTAGCACCCCTCAAAGTCCTTTCAATTCCTCGGTTAGAATTGATGGCCTCAGTTTTGTTATCTAAGTTAATGGAATTTGTTATCACCTCTTATAAGGATGTTTTAACTATTAATAAAATATTTGCTTGGTCAGACTCAATGGTGGCTCTATCCTGGATTAATTCTCCTGCTTTTCGATGGAAAACCTTTGTAAGCCATCGAGTGGCATATATCCAAGAGAGAGTGCCACCCGAACGTTGGTATCATATAAGTTCCTCTGATAACCCTGCCGATTGTGCCTCACGTGGCCTTCTCCCTACCGCATTTTTATCTCACTCATTATGGTTTGTTGGACCCCAATGGTTATCTTCCTCTTCTGAGCATTGGCCTGGACCCTCGTTTTCTACGGTTCCTTGTCCAGAAGAAAAGTCCCTGACATTAACTACTCTTATATCTCTGAATAACTCTTTGGATATTCTTTTAGAGAAGTATTCATCTTTGAACAAAATTAAAAGAATAATTGCCTATGTCCTACGCTTTGTCCATAATGCTCAAAGACATTTGCCCAAGCGCACTGGCGCATTTTCAGCAACTGATTTGCATGAAGCCCTTTTGGTGTTAATAAAAAGAATTCAGTATACTTCATTTTCTAATGAAATTGATCAATTAAATAGTAACACCCTTTCTAAAACATTTCGAAAACTAAATCCTTTTTTAGATAAGGATGGTCTGCTTAGGGTGGGGGGTCGTCTCCAATTTTCAGGCTTATCATACGATAAAAAATTTCCTCTCATTCTTCCTCGAAAGCATCGTCTCACAGATTTAATTATTGAATGCTTTCATAATGAACATTTTCATCCCGGATTGCAAAATCTCCATTTTCTCCTGTCCCAACAATTTTGGATTTTGTCTCCAAAACGGGCAATACGCCATGTCTTGTCGCGTTGTCATCGTTGCTTTAAAATAAAGCCTACCTCTTATGAGCCTTTTATGGGAAACTTACCCTTATCTCGTATCAATAAAATTAAACCTTTCTCATGTGTGGGGGTCGATTACGGAGGTCCGTTCTTTGTTACTCCTCTTAAAGGCCGTGGTATTAAGACTCACAAGGCATATGTTTGTCTGTTCATTTGCTCGGCAACCAAAGCAATTCATCTTGAACTTGCTAGCAGTCTTTCTAGTGCCTCATTCATTGCAGCTCTACGACGATTTGTCGCTCGACGCGGTAGATGCTCAAAAATATTCTGCGATAATGGAACCAATTTTGTGGGAGCATCACGCGAGTTGAATCAGCTGATGAAAGATGCTTCTGATTCTGAAAAAATATCTTTTTCATTTTCTCCCCCATCTGGGCCGCACTTTAATGGACTTAGTGAGGCTGGGATTAAGTCGGTTAAATCTCATCTTATCCGAGTTATCGGATCCCAAGTTCTTACTTTTGAAGAATTCTATACCTTTCTAGTACAAGTTGAGGCTATTTTAAATTCTCGACCGCTCTATCCATTAAGCTCTGACCCCTCAGATTTGTCAGTGTTAACCCCCGAACATTTCCTAACCCTTGAACCTCTTACTTCTGTCCCGAGTCCTGACCTCTCTCAAGTGAATATCAACCGCCTGGACCGCTGGCAGTTGTTGCAGCGGTTGCAGCAGGATCTTTGGAAACGGTGGCACGCAGAATATCTGCATACTCTTCAGCAGCGCCATAAATGGCTTAATAAGGGAGTTGATGTAAGAGTAGACGATCTTGTTTTAATTAAAGAGGATAATACTCCTTCTCTCCGATGGAGACGAGGGCGCATTATTAGAATTCATCCCGGTTCTGATGGAATATTATACTTTGCCAAGACGGTATTGCCCTAATGAGTAAACGGCCATATCCGCGGTGGCGAAGAACGAGTAAAAATTCGACCGACCGGGCAGAAATCAGTATCGCCTCGAGTGTCGTAAAATACAGATCAGATGAAGATTGCGATTATTAGATACAAAACCGGTAATTCTACATTCCCGTCAAATACCAGCCCCTAATATACAGTCCACGACGCTTTGTCGATATTTCTCGTACATCGAGCGCCCGACGCTTTTTTCACAATAATACTAGTATTTTCCATTTATTATTGTTTTAAGCTTATTTGAAAAATTATTTTTAACTTTTTAGTTTTATATGCTCTAAAAGCGTGTTTTTTAGTTTTTTAAACTATATTTATTTAATAACTTATTTCTGTTGGACAAATGAAAATAAGGCCTGGACCAATGATTGCAATAGTTAGTTTTAATAAATTGTCATTAAAAGTAATTAATAATTGTTCTTATTTTGAGTATTTTATTTGTTTAACTTATTTCTGTTGGATGGACAAACGAAAATAATGTGTGGACAAACAATTGCCATATTTAATTCGTCCCTAAAGACAATGTGAATTTTTTAAAATTTTTAAATGCCTATAGGGACCGTGCGTGAAATATAGAGGCAGCACTACTGCCGAACTTAGCCCTCTCTAGTGTTTAATTTTAGAATTAAATAGGGTAAACATTGCAAGTAAATAATAAAGGGTATTTTTTTAAATATTAAATATAGTTAAAAATAGATACCGGCCCGTACCAAACAATAGTGTACATGGTCAAAATGACGTAAAATGTGAAACATTATTAAAATCGGAACATGCATATACATTTTAAGCAAAAAGATTTAAATGGCTAAGTGACAATAAATTGTAAAGTTGTACCTTAAACAAGTGTATCCAATGTTAAAATATCGGTATTTAGTAACACTGAATTTAAAAGTATTACAATAACATTTAAAAAATGTAAATTAATAAAAAAGATTGATAATAATAATTATAAATCTTTTTAGCTTTATGTTAATCGAAATGTCATTCATCCACTGACGTTTATGAGATGTTCAATGATACATATTATAGATTGCTTACCCATCTATAAAAAAATTATGAAAAGCGGGTTGCAATGTGCCTTTCCTACTCACTAAATAGAGCCGTTCTAGCCCAAATGTGTTTTAAAATAAAATTTCAGCATTTTAATCTTTAGAAAAAGAAAATAATTAAAGTTTTACTTCAAGACATGTCATTATGTATTTGGAAAGTTGAGTTTTCATGCAGTTAAATAATATTAAGAGATCTAAACAATTTTTATAACAGATGGATATAAATAATTTTAGACTACTATTTCAGAAACAATTCTACATAAAATACATAATTGCAATATGTAAAACAATTTTGAAAAGGTAATGTAAACAATTTTGATATGAGGTATAAACAACTTTGGTAAGAGTTGTAATTGGACACTTATCTATTATTCTGAATAATGTTTAATGGTAATGTCACTAAAAAAATTTACAAAAATCACTGGATTTTTAATGTTTTAAAGTTTGTTACAATCTCTTTTGACAGTAATTGCAATGTATTATTTATGATTTGTTTATTTTAATAATAAATGAGAAATAGTTAATAAATTGTAAAGAGGGCCGTGATATTTTTGTCAAATTGGGCATTCTTATTTCATATTCTACATTAGTTTTAATCAACAGAATAAACCATTATCTGTAAAATTATATTTATATAAAATGTTCATTTAAATATGTAAAAATTTTAATGACAAGAAAACACTAAAGATTCTAATTTCTAAACCGGTTCTGTAAATGATTTCTTTACAACTAAGTGCTCAAAATTGATACAAGCTAGATAAAAAGAAAACTTTGCCCAGTGAAATACGCTTTTCGTCGTCTGATTTACATATGGATAAGCAATCTTTGTAATTATGTATATCATTGGGTGTGAGGCATAATTGTGCTCTGTGGAAATTTATAAAATTTCTTTACTATCGAATGAAATCCAGGTTTCCAAAGTGATGTGTTTGTACATCCACGGATGCAACAAGTTTTTTCGATATTGATATTACGAAAATAATTCGACTTCATTTTATTAATAATTATTAAACAATAAATGCCGTATAAAACATTAATAAATACCCCCCATAAAGTTCACAGTTTTGTCACCAGTTAGCGTTAAAGTCATGACGCACGGTCCCTATAACCTAGGGAAGAAACAGGGTGTACGAGTGAGACAACAGTTTGAAATAATCTAGTATGTCCCGTATGTAAAGTTGTTGATTGAAGTCTAATACGGTACAGGTCATATATGCCCGTACTAAATTATTATTTAATTGGATGGTACAATTATTAATGATAGTTCATTATGTACAAGTTTCTAAAAAATATTAAAAAATAAGAAAAACATCTCGTATCTGGAGTTAAACTTTAATTTTTGGCGTTTCCAGGAGAAATCCTATATGGGACATATTTGTTCCGTACCGTTGGGAACGTGTTAACCAAAGATTTTTTTTCACTCAATGTTAACCCTCGGTCACCCGCGTTCAATTTCGAAACAAGAGTACCCGCGTGGTGTCTGTAAGACGCCATTTAATTTAAGTCATAAAAATGGAATGAAAATATATGCTGAAGGTTTTATTTAAATAATTTACATATTACTCATATATATTTTTATGTTTTACCCTAATTTCACAAACAAAAAGTCTTTCTTACCAACAGTAAAATAAAATGTGTAATAAATATAACACCATTTACATGTTTAAACATAAGAACAAAATAAATAAAATTCAAATGATGTCTGTGTGTGTGTGTGTGTGTGTGTGTTTGTGTGTGCGTGCGTGCGTGCGTGCGTGGGTGCGTGCGTGCGTGCGTGGGTGCGTGCGTGGGTGCGTGCGTGGGTGCGTGCGTGCGTGGGTGCGTGCGTGGGTGCGTGCGTGGGTGCGTGCGTGCGTGGGTGCGTGCGTGCGTGCGTGCGTGCGTGCGTGCGTGCGTGCGTGCGTGCGTGCGTGCGTGCGTGCGTGCGTGCGTGCGTGCGTGCGTGCGTGCGTGCGTGCGTGCGTGCGTGCGTGCGTGCGTGTGCGTGTGCGTGTGCGTGTGCGTGTGCGTGTGCGTGTGCGTGTGCGTGTGCGTGTGCGTGTGGGTGTGTGTGTGGTGTGTGTGTGTGTGTGTGTGTGTGTGTGTGTGTGTGTGTGTGTGTGTGTGTGTGTGTGTGTGTGTGTGTGTCGAATAACTCATGAACCGATACACAGAAAAACACCAAATTTTAAACTTAAGCTTTATTCCATCGTCCAATGAACTGATTAGTTTTTAGGCAGAGTCGGAATATCTGGGGGGGTACTTTATAGGCGGTTATTTTTATATTTTATGGAATATATCTGTTATTTATGTTTGTAGAAGAAAATTCTTCAAATAAAAGTTACTTCTAATATAATTATCTATAATTTTTGTTTTATACAAAATTTTCCTAAAATGGTCCGTATTCGAAAAATTTGACAAAATGTATAAAATATATTTTTTATGAAAATTGTTCAAATAAAAGTTGTTTGTAATATAATTCTCTATAATTGTTATTCCATACATAATATCTCTAAAATGGACCGTATTCGAGATATTTGAGAAAATGTGTAAATTTCGAATTTTGAAGAAAACTCAAAAACGGATAAAGAAAAAAACATTAAATTTTAAACTTAAGGTTTATTTCGGCCTGACGTGAAATAATTAGATTTTGGACAAAGTCGGAACATCTAGGGGGTACTTTATAGGAGGCCGTTTTTATATTTTATGGAATATATCTGTTATTTATGTTTGGAAAAGAAAATTGTTCAAATAAAAGTTACTTCTAATATTATTATCTATAATTTTTGTTTTATGTCAAAATTTCCTGAAATGGTCCGTATTCGAAAAATTTGACAAAATGTGCAAAATTCTAATTTTTATGAAAATTGTTGAACTAAAAGTTGTTTGCGATATCGATCTCTATAATTTTTGTTTATACATGATTTTTCTAAAATGGACCGTAATGGAAAAGGGCTAAATTTAAATTTTTCAGTATTTTCGTTTTCAATGAATATCTATAGAAAAATGTTTCGCGGTAGATGTATGTGGACAATGTATGTATTTAATTTATCCTCTAAACATTTATAGAGGTGCTGCAATGGATTGTACAAAATAACCGGAAAAAGCCTATAATAACTAGATAGGAAAGTCATGTGTTGGACATATCAGATTTTTTATATAAGTTTCACTGTTTTTTGGCTAGTATTTGTACAATTTTCAACACAGCGGTTGCTTATTGTATTGTTTTTACCTAGTTTTTTGAAAAAAAGTAAAATGTATAGGTGTATTTGATATGCCAAAATTACAAAATATCGCCCTAAAATGCACGAATTATCCGCAGCTAGCGCTAGTATCGCTTTTGGTTCTCTTTCCATGAATTCGCACGGAGCGAATACGACTGTTGCCAATAATTAAATTCTATCCGCAATAAAGTTTTTTTTTTATTTTTTATCGTAATTCTTTGGCTTTGGAATAATGTATATGTCTTTACAGATAACTGTTTGTTTTTAGGAAGAGATAAAAGAAAAGAAAAAATTAATGGACCTGCTTTTCAGATACGAAACATTCAATGTTTTAGTAAAATACAACGTTGAATCAGATATGCAGTCTTGGATCAGATTCGCAGTATGCGATTTATTAGAAGAAGTTAAAGATTGCTTAGGAAATGTATGTATCTAAAATAATTATATATTTTTGTTAATTGATATAAAAATATGTATAATTTTTAGTTTCAAATCGAAGATGCAATTCTAATTTATAGCAGAATGGATGAAGAAACTGTGAAATCGTTAAATGAAAAATTTGTCAACGATGTATTGGACATTTTTAAAAATGTAAGTTCATTGAATCAAAAATTATTTCATCAAACTTTATCTGCAGTTTTTGATCTATTTGTTTTACCGCTTGGAACAACTTTAGAGTTGCGAAATACAAATCTTTAATTAACTACACAAAGACAATCTAGTGAGACGTGTAACACAGTTTATTTTTTTTTTGTTCTGCCAAATTTGTTTGGGCGATTATATTTAAAACTACTACCCCACAATTCACGTATCTTCTAGACGCCATACGCCAATGTTATACTTTTAAACCAAATTAGCGCCACCTTTTGTTTGTAGCAGGAACTAAAATGACAATTGACAGATAGCGGTAAATTCAAATTGTAATTTTTAGTAGTAGGTAGTAGTTCTATATTAAATTTTAAATGATTTCCACATAAATTATTTTATAAAATAAAGTATGGAACTAGTAAGTGAGGAATTAATTTGTTATAAGGGGTCTGATATGTAGAGTTGGTTCTGCATATTATTATTAAATAAATATAAGATATATCAATAAATAATAAAATAGAACATTCTTAAAATATGTTTACTAATAACTTAAATAAATATTAGTAGATAAAAATAAATACAAATAATAATACATATTTTTTAATGAATACTTACTTGGAACAAATAGGTATACAATCTCACATCTTTATATTTAAATGTGAAATAGAGACTAGCACATTACATTTTATTAACAACACTAAAGTTATATATTTTATAAATGTCTTTTTAACCGATTGAAAAGTGAATCCTTTTAACTATTCATTGAGTGATAAATAATGTCCTTTGAAATACAGATGGTATACTCTCTTATGTGAAAAATGATTTCGGAATCTAGTCCAGTGATAAATTGATTATCAATTAGTTGTTGTACCCGTTTGTCTTTTTATGATGCATGGTGAATCAATAAAGTTTTTCTTCAAGTTTTCAACGTAGCACCAAAATTATTACAAAACACAGAAAATAGAAAAACAAAACATCACAATTTTGGGTGGCTCAGTGGTAGAGTCACTGCTTGCTGTTCCAAGGGTCCCAGGTTCTAATCCCACCGTTGGCCGAAATTTTTTCATTTAATTTAATTATTTAAAATTAATTCTGATGCCTTGGTAGGATTCCCCACTCGACCATTCACTGTTGGGTTCTAATTAACAGTCCTGTTCCTAAAGTGGCGTTGGGAAACATGAACAAAGCCTACATAAAACATTAGGCGAAATAACCTTAGCAGTTGAAGCTGATGACACAAAAAAAAACTAAGAAGAAACTATAAACAGAAACCAAAAGCCAAAGCTAACAAAAAATCACTAAAATCAAACGAAAAACTAAGAATAACCAAAAACATAAATACATGTCATATCTTTGGATTCTTCGGTTAAGTTTGGTTAAGTTTTTCACCCATAAAAAATAAAAATGGAGGAAGAAATCATAATTTCACCAGTAGCCCCATCCAGAGTTTGGAGTCAATAGCATAAGAAATGTCATTTGTCAATTTTGACCTTGGTCATTCATGTGGTACCTCTATGTGCTTTGAGACTACCACTAGTCTTTTTTCAATGCCACTTTTATGTGTATCCAAAATTTAAAAAGTCTTCTAAATTTTGATAAAATATAAAAAAAAATCACGACACAAAATTCTAGTGATCACTAATATTTAAACTTGGAAAAATAAAATAAATTGCAATTTTTTTGAGTTACATAAAAATAAACTACAATAATAATAATGAACAATAATTATTGATGGTAAAAGTTTTTAATTTTGTTAATATTTTTGTTTATCTTTCATGACCCCTTACTTGTTTCTTACACCACCAAGGTACGCCTTTTTTCAATAGATTGCCTTATAATGTTTGCATGAATATCACATTTTAACCATGAAAAATATATTTTTGGATTTAATTATTTTTCAATATCTTTTGAAATATGTATCAATTAAATACAATGAAATCTAATAGTGTAACCCCCACGCCCCTTTCATTTTTGTTTAAATGTGAAATTTTTATTATTTACCTCTTAATTTTGTTTCATTTTAAATTCTATACTTACTGTATTTGGCCTTTTGATCGTTTAGTCCCGCTCAAACGCGGACCATGTTCATTTGCTATCTAGATATATTTTATTTAGCTTGATGATCAATGAAGTTAACGAACAGCGCCAATTCGCCAGTTGGTTAACTGACTGTGTTGATGTTCACATATAATTTATGGTGCAAATCTAGTAGAATGGATGGCTAGTGTAGGTGCCCTCGTTGAGCTAACGAACAGTGTCAATTCAACAGTTGGTTAACTTACTATTAAATTTTACCATCTAGATTTGCATAATTTATCCAAGATAACACATCTCTGTATATTTTTAAAATATTGATATTTTTAATTTCTATTGAAATTCACTTAAGATTTTGAGATACAAAGTTGATATTTTGTAGATCAGTTAACCAACTGTCAAAAACTTTATTCAAGCCACCACTTGGAAATAAGTGGCGCAGTATAGGGATCCACCCTCGTATAATAAAGCCTGTAATAAAAGCACCTGACATAGTTGGTACTCACACAGTACAGGATCAAGACAAATTAGCGAGTGACAAAATATTTCAGTATTATAATTAAAATAAAAGCAACATCGCGGGTTGTTATTTATAGCTCCATGTTGTACAGGTTTGATAAATTAGTCGTTTATTAATTTTAATTAGAATGTTGGAATATTTTGTCCTGCGCTATTTTTTACTGCGTAATTTTGTCCTGCGCTATTTTGTTCTTGCGCTATTTTGTCTTGCACTATTTTGTCCTGCGCTGTTTGGTCATTTTACCAAGAAAGTTATATCCTTTTGAAGTTACAAATTGAAATAGCGCCGAATCAAAAAAGAGCGAGAAAAACAACTAATTTACCTAATCTAGGCGGCCTGGAGCCATCGTGGGTTAGTGTTTATGATTCCATGTTATACAGGTTAGATAAGTTAGTTAAGTTTTTTTTTTTATTTTAATTAGAATATTGCAATATTTTGTCACGAGCTATTTTGTCCTCGCGCTATTTTGTCATCACGCTATTTTGTCATCACGCTATTTATTTTTTCCCCGATTTATTTTGTCTTTGCGCTATTTTGTCTGCAACTACGTTCTCCGGCGTGTTATTTTTTCCTTACGGTATTTTGTCCTTGTGCTATTTTGTCTTGCGCTATTTTGTCTGCATTATTTTCTCCTGCGTTATGTTGTCCTGCGCTGTTTTGTCAATTAGCCAAAAAAGTTGTTTCCTTTTCAAATTACAAATTGAAATAGCGCTTAATCAAAAAAAGAACAAGACCAATTAGCGAGTGACAAAATATTCCAGTATTATAATTAAAATAAGAACAACACAACTAATTTATCGAATCTAGGCGGCTTGGAGACATCGCGGGTTGCTGTTTATGGCTCCATGTTTTACAGATTAAATAAATTAGTTTTTTTTATTATTTTCATTAGAATATTGCAGTATTTTGTCACGCGCTATTTTGACTTTGCGCCATTTTGTCCCTGATATATTTTGTCTGCGCTATTTTGTCTGCAACTCCTTTGTCCTGCGCTGTTTTGTCAATTTGCCAAAAAGTTATATCCTTTTAAAATTACAAATTGAAATAGCGATTAGTCAAAAAAAGAGCGAGACAAATTAGCGAGTGACAAAATATAGGTACCAGTATTTATAATTAAAATAAAAACTAATTTATCTAACCTATGCGGCCTCGAGCCATCTCAGGTTGCTACTTATGGCTCCAGGTCGTACAGCTTAGGTAAATTAGTTAATTTTTTTTTATTTAAATTAGAATATTGGAATATTTTGTCCTGCACTATTTTTTCCTTGCGCTATTTTGTCTGCATTATTTTCTCCTGCATAATTTTGTCCTGTGCTGTTTTATCATAAACCCAAGAAAGTTATTTTCATCTGAAGTTATAAATTGAAAATTGAATTTTTTTAATAACTCTGAAACTGTCATGAAAATAGGCATGTGGTTGTGATCCCAGAGACCCCCAAACTTTTGCATACTGCCCTGATTAGACTTTAACATCTGATTTGATAATTTTTGTATACATAAAGTAATATTGCTTGTTAAAGATACGAATTTATAGTGATTAAGCTCAATTTTATTTACTTCTAATTTTACAATGTTGTGTAAAGTATGAAGATGAAATTACTTATGCTCAGAAATTAATTATCAGTTCTATTTCCTTTCGACTTTTTGTAAGAGATCTGAATTTGAACAAGGGCTTTTTCAGTTAAGAAACAAAATTAAAATTACTAGAAAGATCATTCTTTTCAGATACTTATCTTAATGTGTACACACATTTTATTTTCAGCCTCCCCAAGACCTCTACCAATCGTTTTTACCCACCTTTTTTCCAATAACCATGACCCACCTTCCCTCTGCAATGTCTCTTTTCCTAACCTGGTTACAAGACGAAATTCTTCACATGGAAAAACGGGATGCTACTAATTTTCCCGAAAACGGTGTAAAAATGGTAGAAGACGTTCTCGAACTTATCAGAGTCGAAAAACACGGCGTACTGTTGCGTCAATGTATGCTCAATCGTAAGAGCCTCGAAAATCTATCGAATCTATTGAAAGGTTTAAAGACTCTGCAGAAGCTGAAGGAAATGTATGCGATCAAAGTTGAATTGAGCGAATACTTAGAGGTAAATTAATCAAATCTTCTTACTGTTCGTTAACCTTAATTGCTCATAAACATGTTCTTCATTCTTTAGGGTCCAAAAAAATTTGTAAGCACACTTTTGCGAGTATCCATGCCTCCGGAACTCTACAATGGATTTTTGAAAAACTTCCTACAAATCTATATGCTCCAGAACGACATTAATCATAATACGATATTCGCTGAAGAAATTAACAATCTGTTAAAATGTAACGGCGACTGGTTGTCTACCATAGAAATTATCTTCGATAACATTAGTTCCTTGGATATCAAACTTCAGATTACGCAAAAATTACTTTTAAATTCTCCCGTACCCTGGGGTGCTATTTTCAAAGTCGAGAGAATTCATTTCTCTCGAGAGAAATGTCATACGTCAACGTAAAACAGTATTTTTAGGGTCCTAAGGGCCAGTGTAAACTCAGTGATTGTTTCTCACGGTTTATTTAGAGATAATTAATATCCTCCTAAGAATTTTAATCCTCGAGGCCTTTAAAAACAGCGTTTCCACATTGACGTATGACATTTCTGATGAGAATCTTGAGAGAAATGAGTACTCACACGGTTTGAAAATAGGTCCCCTGGTGTGACGCTGTAAAAAGGATGGCTGATCGATCGTTGCAGTTTTCACATCCCATGGTCGAAACGATATCGAAAATGTTGAGCAACGAAGGTCGATATAAAGTAATTCAAAATCGCGAATATTTGATAAACGAGAGGAAACTTGACGAACAGGTAAAACTTTTTATTATACATATTTTTCAATTGTGATTATAGAACGTTTATTTTAGTTTTGTAGGGTCGTAAACCGTATTGTATACGTTGACGAGCCACAAATGGTTGATGATATATTTCACCTGTGTAGTATTGATGATCAGTATTTGAATGCCACTGTCATCTTAGTAAATCATTTTATATTAAAAGAGTAAGTATTATTTTTGTTTTTAAATATTTTATCAGCTTGGCTTTGTCAAATCTAGAAGTACAGGCACAAACTTTGCATGTTTCGTCCTCCTTTTATTACTAAATTGAATTTTAATTACGAAAATTTAGTATAAGGGCGCCGATATGAGTTGTAAACTTTTGAAGATTAAATCCGGTACAGGTGAACTGTAGTAACCTTGTGAAAGGAACTATGGTACTATCGATTTTTTTTGTTCTCTATGAAGTTAGAAACATGAAAATTGGAATTGCAGCTACTGACTAAAAATCAAAAATGATGTGTTTCATGGTTTTTGGATTTTCACATTTTAAGGGGGGAATACGGGGGTGAAAATTAATAAAACTAATAAAAATTAATAAAAATTAATAAAAATTAATAAAAATTAATAAAAATTAATAAAAATTAATAAAAATTAATAAAAATTAATAAAAATTAATAAAAATTATTAAAAATTAATAAAAATTAAATTAATAAAAATTAATAAAAATTATTAAAAATTAATAAAAATTAATAAAAATTAATAAAAATTAATAAAAATTAATAAAAATTAATAAAAATTAATAAAAATTAATAAAATTTAATAAAAATTAATAAAAATTATTAAAAATTAATAAAAATTATTAAAAATTAATAAAAATTAATAAAAATTAATAAAAATTAATAAAAATTAATAAAAATTAATAAAAATTAAATTAATAAAAATTAATAAAAATTAATAAAAATTAATAAAAATTAATAAAAATTAATAAAAATTAATAAAAATTAATAAAAATTAATAAAAATTAATTAATAAAAATAAATAAATAAATAAAAATTAATAAAAAATAATAAAAATTAATAAAAAAATTTAAAAATTAATAAAATTTAATAAAAATTAATAATCATCAAACATTTTAGTAACAATATTATTATTAAATTATTTTATATTTTTTTATATAATAATGGAACATAATATTATTACAGAGATTTAGATCAGGCCATAGCCGTGTTGGATAGAAATAAACCAGAAATTTTGTACCGATGTGGAAGAAATCTCTTTGATTATGCTGAAAATATTATCAAAGCAAGGGTAAGTATTTTTTACAATTTGATAGATATTAATAATAATAATTTAATATTTAATTTACATATTTATTTTATATCACAATTTATTTGTACTAAATACATTATATTATCTTATTAATACACTAAATTTATAGACAATATTTATCTGAACTTAAACCAATTTTTACCGGTAAACAGCCTACTTATATACAAATGTTACTCTCCAGACTTATTCTCTTAAATTCTAGACGTCATTCCACTAAGAATCGATATAGGTGCATCCGGTATGCGCTAGTTCGGTGTGATGTCATTTTGGTTCCACTGACATTTAATTCTAACCAAACTTTTAACAAAAACATCAATAAATTTGACATATACATTTTACTGTTTTTAGTTTATTTTTAATTATTGTTTAAAAGTCATAAAAAATAGTTTAAAGGTATATAATTTGTAACTAAACGATTGTATATTTGATGCATGTTATTTACTTACTTTAGGAATATATTTATAAAAGTGAAAAAACGATATAATTTAGGTAAACAAAACGAACAAAACGCACTCAAAAAAGCTACTATCAGTTTAATTGTCAGTGGAACCATAATTACATCATCACTGAACTAGCGCATTTCACTAGTAAACTGGACGGTTTTATAGACTAGCGAATACGAACATAGGCGTATCATTGGGGTTTTAGAAGTTGACTTATTTCATCAAATATTCTTGGTAACGGGAAAAAAAAGAGACCGTAAAAGGTCTAATTAAGGCAAGGAGGGACTTAAGGGATTAAGTCAAGGCCGGAGAATAATAATAACATTATTAATAATATTTTGGGTTCCCTATGGGGTTTTTTTTTTCATTATAGTTGTGGTGTCATTGGGGCGGAAATTTTCAGCTCCAGACTTTGTTGTCAATCCATGCATAATATGTAGCTTTTTTGCACTCTGCTAGGGCAATCGGAACAAGTGCGAGTATATTTATCATATATATAAAAAAATATTTTTTTAATAACAATATTTCTTTAATATGAATTGAACTTTGAGCCTTTGAATATAGTTTGATATATTTTCGCTATTATTTCAAATTCCTCCTTCTGTATTGCAGGACATTTTCTCCTCTTTCACGTCTTCTATTTAGATTTTTTATATTTTTCGTACTTTTTGTTTGTTGAACCAATTTTTGAGGTAATATTCAAAATTTTTACTCAATTTTAATTTGTTCCCTAAGTCAAAGTAATTGTTTTATCTACTCCAAATGAACATGTTTTATTGATTTAAACCCTTCTGTAGGGGTCACCAAAATTAGATATTTCAACAACTGTGGTCTTGATGATTGTTTTTCCAGACACAGCAACGCTTTTCTTTAATGGAACAGATTCTACTTACAGAGAATTTGAAATAAATAACATTTGAGTCGGGTTGAAGATGTGAAATAATTTTATTATCATTTATTTTAGTATCATAAAGCTTCGACGAAAGAAAAGTACTACAACTTTTTACCGATTTTAATCAAAAAGCTTAAAAACGGCGGCTATAAGGAATTGGAAATGCATCATGTCAAAGAACGTTTTAGAATAATGCAAGGCCAATATTTCTTCAAACAACATTTTGGTATCGATTTTACCGATGCTCAATTTAAATCTCCCATGGAAATTATACAAAGCATCGACTTGGGTAAGGCAATTAATAATACTGTTAATAAATTATTATGAACAAAGTTTTAGAATACATATAACCAAACTTATATGAAATCGCAACAGTATTTTTATTAAAACTACCAGTTAGAATTGTACAGGGAGACTGATTTCTTTTTCAATATTAGAAAAAAGATACACACGACATAAGTTGTAAGGTAACGTCTAAATGTCACCACCAGTACCGTTGTTAAGTTTTGGTATATATTTTAACAATTTTACAGAAAAAAGGTATTCATGATAAAAATATTGTTGGATATCATGCTTAAGGACGAAGTACCACTGTGTATAAAGACCAAAAGTTAAATTGAT
Source organism: Psylliodes chrysocephalus (assembly GCA_927349885.1). Taxonomy (NCBI): domain Eukaryota; kingdom Metazoa; phylum Arthropoda; class Insecta; order Coleoptera; family Chrysomelidae; genus Psylliodes; species Psylliodes chrysocephalus. The sequence continues at coordinate 7,983,628 of OV651824.1, read as the reverse complement.
TGATTTCCGAATATATCTAATTTTAAGATTTAGGTCCAACGTAGGTCGTCTTACTATTAAAAACTGATAAATTTATTATTTTCCATGAAAAACAAATCATTTAAAGACTTCAATTCGAAGACAAGCATTAAATGAATATAAAAAACAATCAAATTATGTAAATTATCTGCATTACCAAAGTATAGCGGCAAAAACGAAACGGCTATTTAAACAAAAACGAAAATCCAGTTGGATTTCGTTTATAAACAAAATAAATAAAAGCACACCAATATCAGATATATGGCGATTTATGAAGTCAATAAATAAAAAATCTCATACGTCCAAAAAAACTCAAATCCCAAATGAATTAATAAAAAAACTATTCGATATTTTAGCCCCTCCATCTGTCCCTGGTAACCTCTTTGGTCCTCAATTTATATTTCACTCTGAGTCAGATTATTTGTTGAAATCTTTTAGCTACTCTGAATTGGATTTGATTTTGAAAAACACACGAAATACAGCACCTGGGCTAGACGGGTTTACCTATAAAATTATATATAATTTACCACCCATAGCTAAACTCGCACTCTTAACAATCTTTAACAATTGGTGGATGAAACAAGAATACACAGAAAAATTTAAAGATATTATAATCTGTCCCATACTAAAACCGCAGAAAAATCCTGATTTACCTTCATCATACCGTCCTATAGCATTAATATCGTGCATAACAAAAACATTTGAACGCTTAATCAAGTTAAGATTAGAACATTTCTTAGAGAGCAAATTATTGCTACCGACCTTTCAATATGGCTTTCGAAGAGGGAAAGGAACACTAGATGCAGTCTCTCATTTAGTGACAGATACACAAAGGTGTTTTGCTAAAAACGAATACTTAATGTGTCTTTTTATAGATTTAAAAGGAGCCTATGATGTTGTAGATTTAAACATACTTTACACAAAAATGCTTAATATTGGTATAAACAAAAAGGTTTCAGTTAATATTTTAAACTTGTTTCAGAATCGAAAATTATATCTCAGAGATCATAATAACATATTACATGGTCCACGTTTAGTCTATAATGGTCTCGCACAAGGCTCTATTTTAAGTCCGTTACTTTTCAACATATACACAGCCGAATTGCATGGTTTAATTGATGACAATATTAATATTATCCAATACGCCGATGATATCTGCTTATATGTCTCCCATAAAACATATGAAGAATGCTACAGAGATTTGCGATATATACTATATTGCCTTAAAAGTTGGTTATTCGAATTAGGTTTTAGTATGTCACCAGAGAAATCTGCCATTATGTGCTTTTCAAGACACAGAAGGAGATTTCCAGATAATATTACTATTGGTGAATATACTATCCCTGTTGTCGAACATTACAAATATTTAGGTATTTTCTTAGACAAAAAACTATTATGGACCAAACATATACAATACTTAAGATCAAAATGTGAGAAAGGTATAAATCTTCTAAAGGTTGTATGCAAGCAAACATATGGAGCTGATCCTAACTTATACATTATGTTCTATAGGTCCTACATTCGTTCTCTTATCGATTATGGGTGCACATTATACGGATCCGCATCCAATACTAACTTGTTAGTATTGGATCGCATACAATACAAGGCCTTAAAAATATGCTTAGGTGCAATGAAGTCATCACCAAATCATGCAATTCTAGCTGAGTCACAAGAACCTCCGTTAGCATTTCGCAGACAATACTTGGCGAATAAAGCAGTAGTCAAATATAGATCATATAATACGTTCATAACAAATCAAATCTCAACTATTGCTATAGAAAACCTTACAAATAGATATTGGAAGAAAAAAAACGCGCCACCTCTAGCTGAAGCCTTTGTTGATACCAGTAATCTCGAAAATCATATAACTAAATACGAACAATACCCGATATTTCTTTATACATTTAAAACAATAATTGTTAAACCCGACATCATATTTCCTACATACTCCGAAATACCCTCTTTGAATAATGCCATCTTGAAAGGAATCTTAAATAGATTCATAGACTATGACGTAAATATATACACAGATGGATCCAAAAGTAAAATCGGAACTGGTTTCGGAATTTTTGTTTCAACCACAAATCATATTGAAAAATATCGTATTTCAGACATATCTTCAATATTTACGGCCGAAGCTTTAGCAGTACAAAAAGCACTAGAATGGGTTAAAAACAATTCAATTCAGAAAGCTATAATATTATCTGACTCTAAATCGGTACTACAAGCTCTACAAGGATGCCCATTGAAATATTATAACAATGAAATCATATTTAGAATTAAAGAACTAATTAAAGATGCCAAAATAAAAAACATAAAAATACAGTTCATTTGGGTTAAAGGCCACTCAGGTATTGTAGGAAATGAAATAGTAGATGAGGCTGCCAAACAAGCATGTAGTATTGAAAATATCACAAAATCTCCTACTAATAATAATGATATCTTGTGTAAACTAAAGAAGGACATTAGGGACAAATGGTCGGCTTTATATAATGAGTTTGTTAGTAGATCAAAAAACCATTACTTTTTAATACATCCTACCCTCCCAAAAGATATTCCAAACCTCTATTTCTCTACTTCTAGAACATATTCTACCATTATAACGCGACTTAAACTAAATCACGGACGTTTTCCTCATCATCTGAACAAAATAGGAATTTTAGAGAATCCCTACTGTCCTTGCGACAATTCAAGTATTGCAGACTTGAACCACCTATTCTTCCACTGTTCCAATAATAATAATGCTATAATACAATTAATATCTGAGCTAAAAAACTTTAATATATTCCCCCCACTTAATATTACCACTCTTCTTAATAGTTTTGACAAGAACATATATGACCTATTAGTTCAATTTATATATAAAACCAAAATAGTTATATAATATATTGTAATAATACCACAAACAATCTGTGGCAAATGGACTTCGAATCCGATGCCAGCCCCCACCCAACACACACACACAAAGTTTATTTCAACATATTTTTTTAGCAAAAATTGAAAAAAAATTAAATTCCTTATATCGACACCCCCATCGAACAAGGTTGTAACTCAATTTTAGTACTTTTCAGAAACGTTAGAAAACTAAAAAAAGTTTTCTTAAATATTTTTGGAGAAACTGTATAATATACTTCAATAGTTAACAAATAGGATAATTAGAACACTTATGAGATAATGAATGTTTAAATTTTATAAATAATTAAATAAGTTGAGTTTGATTGAGATACAACCTTGACAATTAACATGAGACTTCACAGAATAAGGCAATAAGTAAGATACAACTATGGTACAATAAGAAATACTTGTGTATATTTTTTATTGCTACATTAAAAAATATGCAAACAAAAATGCTGTAACTCATTTTACAATCTTTGACGTAAGTAAAGAGGTATATGGCATAACTTTTTTCAAACGAGTATCAACCAAGCTATAACAAATCGAGGTACGTTTTTTGTACTGATGGATTAACCTCATTTTGCTGAATACGCTTGTGGCTGAATTTAAGAAGGACGTATCGTGAGTTACAACTTTGTTCGATGGGGGGTGTCGATATAATATTAAAGATAAAGTAAGATGTCTAATTTTATAAATAAATGCAAAGCCTAAGTAAAATATGAACTTCTAATGCTCTGTATTTCCATCTCTTGCCTCAATGCAAACACTAATTTATCGGGACATGCTTTCTATAATATCAATCTCTTTCCTGAGGAAGGTCCCTCCACTCTCCAAGAATTGCTTAAATCAGATGTTCTTTGTTTGTCAGATTGTTTTGTCGAGTTTTAACCTTTTTTTACCATATCCCACAACTGCTCAATGGGATTAAGGTCGGGTGAATAAGCAGGCCAGTCTTATACTCTCACACCCTCCGTCTTAAAGTTATTTTTGGCGACTTTACTAATATGCGTTGGGGCTTTATTCTGCATAAATAAAAAAGCTCCAAAAGCACCTCTCCGAAGTCAGTAGAAGACCAAAGAGCAAGCTGGACCACTTGTACCAAAAGTCGTTACCATATAGCGCCACCAATTGAGATGCGAACGAAGACAACCGACAGCGACGCGTTGTCTGTCTGTTGTCTATCGCTTAGTCCTAAGCTTATTCTCAATACAAAACTTATGGCCCTTTTGGGACCCCCTTTCGTATCATTTGTGGCTGTTAAGTTATATGACAAGCTGTATGATGTTAATTAATCATTTCTAACATTTAAAATTTGATCGCTACATATTGGCCAGACCTGACGCTGACACCTTTCAATTACACCAACAATACCGTTTCGAGAATGCCTTTTTGGCTTTGTCGCTGCGTATTAGCTGTATCATTATTATTGTTGATTTCTATTTTTATATCTTTTATGTTGGGAGAGGGAACGAGCGGTGTTAATCAAACAACAATGAAGATATACGTTAATGCCCTTTTGGCTTTGCCATTGCACATTATTTTTCTTTTTAACGCGTACCTATACTCGATTGCCATTTTTGGATCGCTTAGTCATCTCGTGGCGACCTGTGGTGCAAGTGAGCCTTTTTCGCTTAGGTATTCTTCTAAAGTCGTATTATGAGACTTGTACGCAGTTAAAATATATTTCTTCTTGAATTTACGTTCTATTCTTTCTTGAAAATATAAAAGGTGTATTTAGCATTTATTTATATATTTTTCTTTTGTAACTTATTGCCCTGTAAATGGTATATTTATAGGGTTGGACAATAACTCTTTATTTACTTATTTTATTTATTACAATTATGATAAATTTGTTTTTAGCCTCTCGGGATTTTACCGAGATTCTTCAATACGCCGATCGTATAGCTTTCTTCTTGTCAAAGGATACTGACGAGATACTCTTACAATTATGCGACAGCATCAAAAAATTCGATATTCTTATAAAGGCGGGAGAATACTTATACGAAACCGATAGTAGCGCCAAAAATCTTTGTGTGATCACGATGCTATTTCTAAAATATTTGGGTATTCAAAATTGTCCTCAACTTCACACTACAGTATTCGAGAAAATCCACGATCAAACGTTGCCGACTTTTGATAATTTGAATGGCCTGGACGAAACCTCGGAAAATGATAAATTTTTGAAAGGTTTAAAGTTGGGTGATAAACTCATCAGAAAGGCTATGGCGAAGGACGGTACAGATCTTCAAATAGACAAGGTAAGGGGACCTATTTATATTAAGATAAAAAAATTGGGTTTATAATTTTTGTCATAATTTAAATGATTGGAATTATAAGAAGAGGCTGATTATTATTTATAATCAACAGATTTGATCAAACTTAAAATTAAATAAAAATACAAATCGTAAAATTTAAATAAAATAAAAAGAAAATACGAAAAATGTTACTTGGGCAATGTTTAGTCATGTATAATTTTGAAATTGTCTTCTAATAATTTTCGAATAAATTTCTAATATTTTTTCTATAACTTTATATTAAATTTCGAATAAATTTCCTAATGCATTTCTAATAACGTTCTAATAAATTTCTAATACATTTCTAATAAGTTTCGGATAAATTTCTAATAATTTCAAACAAATTTTAAATTATTACATTTTCAATTGTTTTTTATAGGTTTCTAGGTGGTTAGATATTTGTGTTTCTTTAATAAGACCGAATGGCACACTACATTTCTAACACATTTCTAATAAATTTCGAATGAATTTCAATAGAATTTCAAAGAGTCTGCTTTTTGTGCTCAAAGTAGTATTATAACAGCCTAGAGGCTTTCCTGCCGAATATAAAGATTTTATCGCAAAAAGAAGTTTTGTAAGTCTTGATAAATTAAAATATGTTATTTGGGCAAAGTTTAGTCATGTGTAATTTTGAAATTCCTTTCAAATAACTTTCGAGTTCATTTCTAATATTTTTTTAATAAATTTCTAATATATTTCTAATAAACTAATAAATTTCTAATACATTTCTAATAAATTTCTAATAAATTTCTAATAAATTTCTAATAAATTTCTAATAAATTTCTAATAAATTTCTAATAAATTTCTAATAAATTTCTAATAAATTTCTAATAAATTTCTAATAAATTTCTAATAAATTTCTAATAAATTTCTAATAAATTTCTAATAAATTTCTAATAAATTTCTAATAAATTTCTAATAAATTTCTAATAAATTTCTAATAAATTTCTAATAAATTTCTAATAAATTTCTAATAAATTTCTAATAAATTTCTAATAAATTTCTAATAAATTTCTAATAAATTTCTAATAAATTTCTAATAAATTTCTAATAAATTTCTAATAAATTTCTAATAAATTTCTAATAAATTTCTAATAAATTTCTAGTAAAGAACCCCGCACAAATTTCATGGAAATTGGCTCCCTGTCAAATTGGCTGAAATTTGGATATGTTGTTCGTTTCGTCATCCTGTGCAAAAGTCACAATGGGCACAAAGCTCAATTTTGCTTATTTTGCTCCTACGGAGCTCCAAATTGCCACGGATTGACCATTATTTACTACTTAAGAAGGCAATCTCCTCGAAAGTTTAGTATTTGCTGCGTTAAAAAAGAAGTACCTTCTTATGTTTTCGGGATCATTACATGCAAATCCAATGCCAATATAATAATATTGATAGTTGACAGCAGTCAACAAGCAATAACCAAAATTGAAAAATCAACATGTAAATTTCTATTTTTGAGGCAGCTGAGTTCAAAACTGATATTAATAACTCGATATTGACAATTGACAGCTGTCAACTAACTGTCAAACAGTATGTGACAATCAAAATTAACAAAATTCAAGAGTACATAGATGTCCTCGAGGTTTTTGAGTTCAAAATTGATGTCAAAAAGACGATATTGACAGTAATCAGCTGTCAACTAACTGTCAAACAGCATGTGACAATCAAAATTAATAAAATCCACATGTAAACGTATGTTTTTGAGATCGTTAAATTCAAAACTGAAGGTAAGAAAAACGATATTTTAAAAACAAGTGAAGCTTGCTTGCTGCCACCTCATTGTTCCTCTATCTTGACATATTATCATGCACAGTCAAATATTTAATTAACGATAGTACTCAACTGTCAATAACGTCTTTTTGGCATCAGATTACAATTAGGCAACCTTAAAGACATATGCTTACATCTCAATTGTATCAATTTCAATTGTTACATACTATTTGATAGTTAGTTGACAGCTGTCAACTGTCAATATCCAGTTGTTAACATTAGTTTTGAACTTACCAACCTAAAAACAGATATTTACATGTGGGTTTTATCAATTTTTGATCAATGCTTGTGCTTGACAGTTATTTGACAGCTTTAAAATGTGAATATCGATTTTTTACCATCAGTTCTGAACTTAGCAACCTCGAAGACATATATTTACATATGGACTTTATCAATTTTCATTGTCACATGCTGTTTGACCGTTAGTTGACAGTTTTTAACTGTCAATATCGTCTTTTTGACATCAGTTTTGTACTCAGTAACCTCGGAGACATCTATTTACTCCTGAATTTTGTCAATTTTGATTGTCACATACTGTTTGACAGTTAGTTGACAGCTGTCAACTGTCACTATGGAGTTGTTAACATCAATTTTGAACTTACCAACCTCAAAAACAAATATTTACATGTGGATTTTATCCATTTTGATTATTGCTTGTTGTTTGACAGCTAGTTGACAGCTGCCAACTGTCAATATTATTATATTGGCATTGGATTTGAATGCAGCGACCCCGAAAACATAAGAAGGTACTTCTTTTTTAACGCAGCAAATACTAAACTTTCGAGGAGATTGCCTTTTTAAGTAGTAAATAATGGTCAATCCATGGAGCTTTGGAGCTCCGTAGGAGCCAAAATAAGCAAAATTAAGCTTTGTGTCCATTGAGACTTTTGCTCAGGATGCCGAAACGAACAACATATCCAATTTGACCGGGCGCCAATTTCCATAACATTTGTGCGGTGTTATTTCTAATAAATTTCAAATAACTCTCATATTTTTTAGGTTTCTAAGTGGTTAGATGTTTGTTTCTATTTAACAAGATCGAATAGCACCCTTGATGACTATTTACATCCTAATGTCTACTATCCCAAACAAAATATGCCTAGTAGTACTGTGTTGCAAACAATACAATTCTGTTTTAAAGGTATTTTTGCACGCGTAGGTAAGTAAAAATTCATATTTTATATATAGGTAAATTATTATTTTTTTAATTTCTTGTTATATTTCTCTATTTATTTATTTTGTGTAATTCTTCGTTAATAATTAAGCATTTTAAGTTTACAATAATTTTTTTTTATGAAGTGACGAAATTTGTCTATTTTATGTTTCATTGTTTGAGCTGGCAATTATTTTTCCAAAGAGCTTGATGCTCGAAGCACTTTTTTCGAGTATTTGCCCCAGAACTGGGTAGTAATTGCCTCGAAAGTGCTTGAAACAATGCTTCAAGTATAATAGATATTCAAGCACAGTGCTTGCAATTACTTTTAAAATCCAGCGCATGGTAATTGATAATTGAAGCCCTTTATAAAAAGTGCTTGGTAATTTCGAATTTTAAGCCATTTAAAGTGCTTGCAAGCACTTTTTGAGTAATTGTTGCTTGTTAATTTAATTGTTCAATTATTTTTCTTGGTAATTGGAAGCACTTAGAATTTCCAAAGTGCTAGGTGCTTGATATATTTCCAAAGGGATTGGTGCTCAAAGCACTTTTCGAATGCTTTGCCCAAATAAAAAGATATTAATTCAAAATAAAAAAACATGTTACTTTCAATATGTTTTCAACTTTTACCGAAATAATATTTTTTGTTGGGCCACAGGTTGAACACTAGATAAAATTATTTAATTTTGTAGATGTCCAGAAAGATTCTGAATATTATTCTGTCTTCCCATCAAACATGGAATTAGAAGAGGTAAGTTTATTTATAAAAATTAAATCATTCAGGTTACTATTAACAATGTTAATAGTAACGATATCAATTTTATATGTATAGTGTGTCCATGGATGGACTCAAAATTTAAACATTTTTAATACAATTATTTGCACACCCTGTACAACTAATTCGAAATTTCACAACATGAATCGTATTTATTTAACAAGCAAAAGAAATGATGAAGAATTACTTTTTTTTAATATCAATTAAATATTTTATAACAATAGTGCAACTAAAAAATAGACTCTTAAGTTACAGTATTATGACTTAATTTCATGAAAACCAACCCTAGATAAGTCAGGTTAAAATACAAATACTTACTGGTCTTCTTATACTAATGATAAAAATACGTATTATTCAAAAAAATATTCGGGTCAGGAGATTTTCTGTTGTTTTTGATTAAATGTAATTGGAATTTATCAAATTGCGAATTATAATTCATTAAAATTTTAGACAAACCAGATGTTTTTTGATTGATGTGATTGACTAAAATTTGATTTTTTAAATGATTAGCCGATTTAATAAAATTCTACATGCATTTAATTAGTTGCTTGACTGACTGTTTGAAATTATTATTTGAGTTATATTGTATTTCAGGAATTTAATGAATTTTTGGTGCATCATATTTAGAAAAAGTCAATTTGATTTTATTGAAAATCAAATTCATAAATTCACTAAATTTTTATTGGAATTCATTGAATTTTTCTAGGAATTCATTAAACGTCTACCATAATTTATTAAACGTCTACCGTAATTCATTAAAGTACTACCATTAATATATAAATTAATTAATTAATTCAGTTTTTACTAAGATTACGGGGTTTTTCACTATAATTCGTAACATCTAATATTAGTTCAGTTTTTTTATTTAGCGTATTTCATTTATGAAACTCATTACTTAAATTAATTCAACACTTTCTCACTGGAATTCGTTACATGTTGTATTAATTACTTTTATACAGCCTATTTAAATTATTATAATTTCAATTATTTTTTGGAAAATATTAAATGTTAAATCAATTCTAGCGAAAACTGCTAATCTGAGTAAAGTTTTGGTGCAAATTATTACATTTTTGAGTTTATAGAGGAATTCACCATATGTTTACTGCAGTTTACTCAAATTAAGAAATTTTCACAAAAATTAGCTAAATTATATGAATTTTCAGAAGAACTCAATTAATTTTGATGGAATTCAATAAGTTTATACAAAAATTTATTTAATTTTTGCTTGAAGTCTATAATAAATAGTGTTATTGATTTTTTTGTGCTAATACATTTTAGATTTTTACAAGAATTCATCAAATTTTTACAGGAATTTATTAAATTTATACAGTAGCTCATTCAACTTTACTCAGATTAGCAAATTTTCATCAAAATCAAAAGTTTTTAGAAGAACTTTTATAGTAATTCGTTAAGTTTAAACATAAATTAATTATATTTCTACCGGAATTCATTAAACTTTACATATATTAAGAATTATCACTAAAATTCGTTACATCATATGAATTTTTAGAAGAATTTAATAAATTTTGATGGAATTCATTTGTATAAAAATTCATTAAATTTCCACCATAATTCTATAATAAAATAGTGGAGTTTTTACAAGAATTTTCTACCGGAATTCATCTAACTTTACTCAGATTAGGAAATTTTGACAAAAATACATTGCATTGCATGAATTTTTAGAAGAATGAAGTTTGATAGAATTTATTAAATTTATAGAGAAATTCACCGGTGCTATTAAATTTTTGGTGCAAATTATTACATTTACAAGAATTCTGCAAATTTTACGTGAATTAAATTTTTACTGGAGCTCATTCAACTTTACTCAGATTAGGAAATTTTCATCAACATCAATTTTTTTAGAAGAATTCCATAAATTTTGATGGAATTCATAAAATTTATATCGTAATTCATTAAACTTTACTCATATTAAGAGTTTTCACTAGAATTCGTTACAAGGTATGAGTTTTATAAGATTTCACTTGATTTTTACGAAAATTCAATAAGCTTTTACTTAAAGTATTTAATAAAATGATGTTATTGGATTTTTGGTGCAAATTATAAAATTTTTGGGTTTTAACAAACTTTAACCAAATGTTTACTAGATTTGATTAAATTTTTAACAGAGTTCGTTAAATTTCTACTGGAATTTATTAAAATTTGGACATATGAAATTTTTACTAATATTTATTAAGTATTGGTTTTTACAAGAATTAAATAAATAAATGTATGCTCGAATTTATTAACTTTCTCCAGAAATTCATTAAATTTTTGCCGAAATTCATTAAAAACTTTACTGAGATGAGGAGTGTTCACTATAATTCGTTGCATTGTGCAAGTTTTACAAGAATTTACTAAATATATAAGTCCATCCGTAGACACACTGTATACAGGGTGGGCCATCGGTAACTCCTCGGTCTGTAGCGCCAGAACTAAAGTCTATTCCAATCCGAGATTCAGTAAATGTACACAAAAGCACGCGAATGTAATTTTTGACCAGGGGCGCAATGAGGACAACATTTTATTGCAATGTAGTTTTAAATTAAGAATTTTAGAGATATACATTTTCAATACCTCAATACCAACGAAAATTGGAAGAAAATATATTAAAAATATACAAGGTGACACTTAGAGCGGTATTTATGAAGCCATCATACATATTTTTTCAATTTTAAACAAATATTTAAAAAAAGTTAGAACAGTCTGGAATAGCATTTTCAATCGTCGACGTAAAAAAAAAACAAATATTTATATTGAGTGAAGATTATTGTATTTACTGTTGCCATTCTAGTTCGTCAGAAGACGTGACACTCTCATTCACATTTATTACAAATTGTTTAATTTGTTGCTCTATAATATTGTCTAATTTCCACATTTTTTGCTCCACTTTTTTCTGCACGTGATCAATGCATTTCTTCCACTTTTCTGACGTGATATCGCATTATGAAAGATGTTTTTCATGTCAGCAAATTTAAATGTACTATTATGCTCCGCAACAAATTTTTTTATGTCAGCCCAAATTAACTTAATGGGATTAAGCTCGCAGTGATATGGTGGTAGCCATAAAACAATTTTATTTTGAGCTTTAGCCATTTCATCGATGATATATTTATCATATTTTTTTCTGTGCTCCTTAACTATTGCTAAAAGTTGCACTGTAATGTTTCATCAAATTGTATACTTTTAGAACGTAGCCAGTCTTGAATATCAGATTTCCTTGATGCAGTAGTTGGAATGTTTTCCAGTTTCCTAGAATGATACGGGGCATTGTCTAATACAACAATACAGTTATCATTCGGTTTTGGCAAAATATTTTCAAACCACTTTTCAAAAGACTTTCCGTCCATTTCCTCGTGGTAATCTCCGGTTTTTTTTTGGATTCGAAAGCCCACATCGCCTCTGGAACAAATCCGTCATCACTTCCAATGTGGCAAACTATTAGCCTTTTTCCTTTACCTAAAATCAAAATCATTTTTATACTGTAGTATATGCCCAGACAAATAAACCAGCTCAAGATGTCAACCATCTTAATAATGCCGTGCAGTGAAAAGTCTGAATATCAACTGTTTCAAATGTCCCGATACAATGTACTTTCATTTATTTTTAAAATATTATTCAATCAGCCGGATAGATAAATTATTGTAAAATATACTGTTATGAAATTATTAAGTCCGACTCTGTCTGAGCACGCAACCTTCACATAGCAACGCTGACGTGTGAAAACAATCGGACCGCGTCTCGAATGTACAAGAAACGACGGGATGCCTGCCGCTGAGGCACCAAACAGCTGGAATGGCGGAGAGTGCCGTTTACTCATAGGAATGGAATGTTCGAGAGCCTCTCGTATTTTTCAGCGGAGTTGGATTAATATAAATAGACGACGTATTAGCGCCGAGTTTAGTTTAATATAGAACATTGTATTGAAAATGTTCAAATTACATTTGAACACTCACGCAACATGCGACAACACAACAATTATCTCATACATAACACCACCTTTACACATAAAAATAAAGTCACACCTCTAACAATCTCACTAGCGAAGTGTAAGGGGTTTTCTCGCCTCAGAGAAAACGGTTCCTTACGAATGACGCTGGTTACGGACGGTTCTCGAGCGCCAGATTTTTGGTGATGGTTTACTCCACAAACTCTCGAAACAGCGTCGAAAGTACTCGGGCAGCACAGATGGAGATGAAAAATTCCAGGGGTCAAAGGTTACTTAGACTCAAATAATTAGTAGCCACAAGTAATGGGCTTTAATCATTACTTGTGGTTGCAAAGAATTTCTCACTGCTGAAAAATAAGGGGGAAGTAAATTGGTGATTAGTAAACTCAGTAATAGTCACGGTAATTTTGACACATATTGATTTAACTATATACACTAAAAAAAGAAAATAAGATATTTCAACGCCCTCCCTCGGTTATGAAACCCTGAACAAAAAAAATGAAGCAATGGCAAAACGGTAACAAACGACTGATATAGTTGGCAGGTATTCTCAATCAGACTGCTTAAACTGGATACGGTAAAGGGGTCGCGTATACAAAAAAAATTGTATTCGGAAATCTCAGACTAAGGTCAAAATTTAAATCTCGGATAATATGAATTCTAAATATACGGTAATTACTCTCAAATCGAAAAAAAAAATAATCTAATTGTAAATCATGGATAATACGGATTCAACAATTTAAATTTACGGTAATTGTTTAAATCGCAAAGCAAATCAAAATTTTAATCAAGGATATTAGTTTTAAAAATTCCAAAATTTACGGTAGTAAATCAAAATTTAAATCAAGGCTAGTATGAATAAAAAAAATAAACTTCGGCACTTCTGCAACTCGTGAGGACCACTCGAAATCTTTCTAAATGTTTGTTTCGTTTTTAAAACCCCTGAATACAACGAGTGAATCAAACCCACACTACCTCTTATTGTTATTTATTATTATAACCCCAAGTCGGACAAGGATATCTAGGAAGAAAAATAACACGGAACTTTAAGCCCTCAGTGAGTTATTTGGGAATAGACAGGAAGGAAAATTAACACACGGAACTTTAAGCCCTCAGTGAGTTAATTGCGGAAAGCTAGGAACGAAAATAACACACGGAACTTTAAGCGGAGCAAAACAGGAAATGATACCCTCCCCTTTAGTAAAAAAAAAATATCGCGAACAGTCAAACTAAACCAACAAAAAAAAATATTTAATTCCCTTATTTCCCACAAATAGGAATTTAACAAATCTATTCTTTTAAAAGTCTATCTAAATTTAAAAAAAAATGAATACTCTAATTCCTATCTTTTCCCAATTTACTTATTTAATAATTCTCTTTACAAAGTCAATTTATAACGGAAGCAGTCCTCACCGTTCGAAGACGATAATAAAAAAAATAAACACGGTCAATATCAAAACAAGAAACTATTCTTCGACTGTTAATTTAATTATTAAATTTCGGAATTTTTACAAAATTATTTACGTGTTAAAATGTGATCTCAAACGGTGTTTAAATATACTAATTTAATTCGGTTTTAATTCCTATCTAAACTCGATACTACGGCAAAAAAAAAATCTGATGTGTCCAACACATGACTTTCCTATCTAGTTATTATAGGCTTTTTCCGGTTATTTTGTACAACCTATTGCAGCATCTCTATAAATGTTTAGAGGATAAACTAAATATATACATTGTCCACATACATCTACCTCGAAACATTTTTCTATAGATATTCATGGAAAACGAAAATACTGAAAAATTTAAATTTCCTACAATTTTTTCATTAGGGTCCATTTTAGAAAAATCATGCATAAACAAAAATTATAGAGATCGATATCGCAAACAACTTTTATTTTAAAAACTTTCATAAAAATCAGAATTTTGCACATTTTGTCAAATTTCTCGAATACGGACCATTTCAGGAAATTTTTACATAAAACAAAAAGTAACTTTTATTTGAACAATTTTCTTTTCCAAACATTAATAACAGATATATTCCATAAAATATAAAAGTGGCCTCCCATAAAGTACCCCCCCAGATATTCCGACTATGTCCAAAATCTAATCATTTCACGTCAGGCCGAAATAAACCTTAAGAGGAAAATTTACATTACAAACTGAAAGACCTGCGGGGCAACGGTAGTTTAGTAGGTATAAAAATTACAACTTTAGGGTGGAGCCTAAATACTACAAAATTACTTCCGAGACTAAACAAAATCCGCATTCATTCATAATTTTACCAATTGCCTGTAGATACGAGGGATACGTATTTCAAACTCTAACGCGCGAAATTAAGAAAAAAGAACCGAAAACACCTAACACGGCTGCCGAGTGAGTCAGAGTTACCTAAATTAGGGGAACCAGAATCGTATTTGTTTTTCTCGGTGCATTGCGAGATATTGTTGTAACGCAGTTCGATTTTTAGAGGGTTTTACATTATTTTTATATTTTAATTTAGTGAATAGGTTTAGTTAGATTAAATTACATTTAAGAGTATAGAGTTGTGAAATATAAATACAAATAACGAAAAAATAGACGATTGGTTCGAATAAGGTAATATCAATGAATACAGGGTATTTATTAATTGAGTGCCGATACTTAGAGGTGTGAATCCTTTGGGTGTTAAAGTTTTAATAAAAAAAAAACTATTTTATCATAAGTTTCTTATCACTCTAGATATTTTTATGAAATTTTGTCCAAAAAAAGTGTTTCCACTCATGGTGGGTTCCTACCAAATTTCAACAAAATATCAAAAGCAGTTTCAATATACTGGTTTTTATTTTCTTACCCGAAAAGGGTGCTTTGTACGAAAGTACGTCATAAACCAAATTTGCTCCAAAATAAATAAGGATTTTAAAGATAATTTGGTTTTTAGAAAAAGCAGTGGCGCACCATATTTTTGTTCAAAAATATTCAGTTCAAACCCGGTACGGACATCACTGGTAAAAATTTAAAAGTCTTTTACGACAAAAGGTGAGATTGAAAGTGAAAGTTTAGTCTGTTATATATATACTATATTTATATATCTAACTTTTATTATTACACTGAATGTGATATGGCTTTTTTGTTTGCCTTCTTTGGATCAACAAAATATTATTTTAATGATTTAAAATAAACTGCCAGTAATAATAATTATCTGTACTTAAACATATGCAAAGTGAAATCATAAAACGACGCATCAAGAAAGCACCAAATTATTAAACTTTTTATTTACGTAAGATGTATTAAAAGTAATTTTAAAAAACCGACTTTAAAATCGTGCAGATGCCATCACCACATCTGAACCAAATTTATATGGGACCACCCCTGAGGTACCCCCTTACTAACCAAAAAAAGAATCGTATTATAAATCGGACAAGGTGGTAAAGAATTATCGCTAAACATACATAAGAAATGAAAAGTTTGAGGATTTTCTCATTGACCCAATTATTAGATTTTGACCAAATTTTTAAGGGACCATCCCGGAAGTACCCCCTTTCCAGCAAAAAAGAATCATTTAAATCAGACATTGTGTTAAAGAATTATCGCTAAACATACTTAAAAAAAATATATACAGACTAATTGAGAACCTCCTCCTTTTTGAAGTAGGTTAAAAAGGATATAATAATCTATATTATTTGTATTAACTAAAAAACTACTATGTGGAGTTATATACATCTTCTTAAATTAATCTTATATGTAAAAATATGGGTTCGATTCCTAAAAGAGTACCTAGTTCACTGTGCAGCCAAATTTATATTTATGGTACAGAATTTTTTGAATAAATAAAGTTTTAGGTTTAATTAAACACCAAGTTTTATCAGGATTAACATTTTCTGAAAAAAGTAACATAAAAAGCAGACTTTTTGTGAGCCACTATATATATTTTAGAGGACAATCCATATTATTTTAGAAAAATAAATAAAATTTTTGTATAAACACATAAATGTGATTTATCTTTTAGAATATTTTATGTGTTTGTCAAAGTTTACTAATTAAAAAAAAAAGAAATATTCTTCAAAATTTTTCTTAAATTTTTTAACACGGTACAAAATACCTTAATCCGTTTATAGTTATCGAAATTAGTAAAGAATTTTAACTCGTTTAAAAAGCGTTCTTTCTCTTTCCATTTCCTAGAAAAACTAATAGACCTTTTTGAAATCGGTACTCGGTGACTTTTCTTCTGTTTTATTGCCTTGAAAATGATATGATTTACATAAAAAACAAAAACTGACTTATTATTTTTGTGAAATAAAAATATGTTGTTATTTTCACAATTTTCGACTACTTTTTGTTTCCAAAAAAGAAATACGATGTTCTTCTGTAGATATTAACACATTGTTTAATTGGCTTTTTTTTTTAATATTCTTTAGTATTTTCATAATTTGGGAAACGGTATAGCATTAAAACTTCTATACCTGAAAAATTGTGAGTACGCTTTTAATTAATTGTCTGTTTTTTATCTCACAATGTCTCGATACGAAGTTATATAGAAAAAGTTAGTATTCAATATCATCTAGACAAAAAACAAAAACATGTTTAAATGAATATATTAAATAAATTATGAGTATTCTTTAACAGAGATATATTTATTTGTATTATGGAAATGTTTTTGTCGACAAACTTATGTTCGATATTTGTATCAATTTGTAAAAATAACTCTTGTATAATGATAATATTAAATTTAAAGGTTTTAAATAAAGACTTGCAGATATCACAATTCGAAATTTTTTTTATTGGCCATAAAACTTTTTTTGGAATGAAAGCATTAGTTTCTGTTTTTCAGTTAAGCTCCATAAATTCATATTTTAATCTGAACGTACTTAAGCACAGTAAAGTTGCAACAACTAAACAATATAGTGAACTTTTCGAAAATTTCTAAATGAAAATCAATTTATATTTAAAATTAAATAAGTTAACTAACATTTTTGACCGTTATGAAGTTAATAAAGTTATAAATAACGTCGTTACAAAGATTTATGTTTGAATTTTAAATTTCTATTGATAACAGTTACTCATCTACGTATTACAATAACAATACCTACATGACTTGGCTTTGACACAAAACCCTGTATAGTAAAACTTCTAATCCGAATCAAAATCTTGAAACTATTATTTGGGGACTTAAAATCGTGGTCCACTAGTTGGTGTAGCCTTTTAAAACATTTGGTATAATAATAATAATTATATATCATCAATTACCACTGCCACTGGTAAAAACTTAAATTTAAAATAGTGTATTATAATAATATCATATCTTAAATGGATCGCCTACTACCATGTTTTAGAAATAAATAAAATTTAATTCTTAAATTAATAAAAATATTCAAAATAATATAAGATTCCTTGCGTTATGTTAATAAACATTAAACAAAATTTCTCACGAATTATTTAATATTCTGTCCCGTACTTCCATGTCTCTATTGCTTCGCTGTCAACAAGTTCCGGCAAGCATATTGCATATAAAAAATTTTAATTTTATTTTGTATCTTTTCTTCTCAAAAGCTGTCAATATGAGATATTTTCTTCACTTTTATTCCTCCAGAAGTCCAAAAGCACAAAATGCAAAAATCCATTTGTGTTATGTGCAGCTAGCCCTGAATTTGAAAATACCAATAGTGGTTGTCCTTAATGGAATTGTTCTTTTTCCAAAAAGTTATTTCTCTACTGCATATTTCTTCTTCTACAGTCAGCCCTTCAGCTCTATATGGACATTTTAACTCTATCATAGAGTTTTGTTTTTTTTTTAATTCCATTCAGACTGGCAGCAACATAATCAAATTCGAATTCAATAAAATGTCCACATTTAAAAACTTTTACTTGCAAATAAATTTCCAAATCTTATTTTGCTCTGAATTTATGGTCCATGCCATATCGGGTGGCTTTAGAAATAAATTAAAGATTTTAGGAGATTTTTTACAAATTTTTCCAAATTTTAAAGCAGTGGAAACGAGTCTTTTATTGTACCACAATGCACAATCAGCTTGTTAAAATCGTTTTTCTCTCATTTATAAACATTGGCTAACTTTTTAGAAAATTTTCTCTTGCAACGCGCCTCAAAGGGTGCGACAGATCAAAGCCATGCGCGAAAGCAAAAAAAAATATTTACATTACTTTAACGGATTGAAGAGATATTAACATGCTGGAATTAATAATTATTGTTGACTCGAAGAAGTATTCATTAAATAAAAACATATAATTCACATCTCAGTGTATACCTTCCAATTTCGTATATATATATTTTTTAATAAATAAATGATAAAATTAATTTAATATAATTGAGCGAAATTACTGTGTGTAAAAAATAACAACATGAATTCAAATCACTTACGTATTGTTTATCACTAAAGAGTAGAAAAAGATATATATATTTTGTTGGTATCACCTTCTAGACGAAAAAGCTT